>CM035406.1:26217326-26319826 GCA_020310875.1 Ceratopteris richardii
TACACTTTGCCCACAAAAAACCGAGTACATGTGATGTGTACTCTAATGACAACCGAAATATGATTTTATGAAACAGAGTATTATTGTACACAAAAGAGATCAATAATCAGAATGAACAATGAACCATGTACAAAAGAAGTTATATATTTCAATAATGAAGCATGTACAAGAGTGTGGCAAACCACTGTCATATATGACGCTTTTATAAAATGTGGCAAAGCAATGTATTGCCATATGGAAGTCAAAAACAAAATATTGGTCTTCCACTGCCATACACATGCAAAGAACGTTCCATATCAACAGTCCTGCAACAAAGAACATTAATGGAATGAGATAAATTCACATGAAAATTACAAACAAGTAAAAACCAAGCTTATAAATTAATTACCTCATCGCAAAAGCTCCCATGAAACTACCGCACCGCGTCCCTCCAAGTCCTGCAATAGTGCAGTCAACCCATGACTATATCCATAAGACTCCTCCGATCGTGTTGGAGGACGACCCCTTGCCAGCTCCTGAAACAAATATAAAAAGATTAGAGAAATATATATGATAAATTTAACACAAATAAATTCAATAAATGAAATGGTACTTAAAAACTCATGACGCATCGTGTCATATCCGCCACTCCCCAAATATGACGGTCCAATCGTGTCTAGACGTGTGGCTGCGGCATTTCGCTGCTGGGGATATCGATCAGGAGTCTGTTGCTGCTCATCACGAATCATGTCCCACTCCTCAGCATCTAACCATACAAGCTTTGGTAAGCCTTCTCTGAATGCATCACGAGCCTCGGATCGTCGATGCGACATGACCTCACATGCGGTATGTAGAATCCACTCTGAACTAACAATCAACTGTCCATGGGCTGCTCTGAAGTCCTGGTAAGTTGTCTGTGTGATATAATTCTTCCGATCTTTATCCTGTTCACTCCATTTTCGCATGATGGAGTGTCCAAATTGAATGAAGCAAAGCTGTCATATGCGTGCAGGCATTGCTTTGCCAGCCGCATCCATCACCGGAGCTCCATCTCGGATACTATACACCTTGGAGTCATCATAGTCATGAGCACCCCAAGGTGTATGTGGTGTACTGCGTGGTGTACTGCGTGGCGTACCTACATCTGAGGTACTCATCCTAGGAGTAGAAGCGGGCGACACAACGTCTGTCGCACTGCCTCCACAACAACCGCCTCCAGACCTACCTGTAGATCCACTCCTCGAACCTCCTGCTCCAGAGCGTGACCTCGATCTACGAGACGGGCCAGACCCTGTATCACGCTGAGGTGTCGAACGCACATGTCTACTAGTAGATCCAGAAGGAGATGGCTGCAAAGATGGTCGTGGTGGAGTCACAAAGCTAGGAGACATACCTCCTACGGGAGTAGCACCACCCTCAGGAGTGACACTGGCAGGAATGACACCGGTGGGAGTGACACCGGTGGGAGTGAGGCCACCGGGAGTTAGGCTGGCAGGAGTAAGGCCGCCAGGAGTGAGGCCACCGGGAGTGAGGCTGGCAGGAGTAAGGCCGCCAGGAGTGAGGCCGGGAGGAGTGCTACCACGAGCGATCCAATACTGTGATGCAGCGGCCATATACGCAGGAGGAACCTGAGAGATGAACTCCAAAAACTGCTCCTCTGTCATGGACTATGGAGTGACTAGAGGATTGTCTCCCATCGTGCTCTGTAATAGAAGAACTCAAATAATTAGCATGCGATAAGAAAAATAATATACGGAATAAACAAAAAAAAACCAAAAATTAGTACGTACAAGTCTTTTATTCAAAAGTCCTCTATTCTAGCATCCTCTTGAAGATCCGATGCACCGAGAATATCTATCTCTAAATTGATGGCTTCTAAATCGCTTGCTATGTTGGTTTCCTCCTGATCATCGTCTATTGCTACGTCTTCTCAAACAATGACCTCTTCTTCTCGAACAATGATCTCTTCCTCCTCAACTATCGAATGACTCTCTGAGTCCACTAGAGATGGACTTTCTTCTACATCTGCATTTTCAAAAATTTGTCTACTACGTGGAGCGACTTGTAAAACAAATAGCCACTCTGGGTCTTTTGAATCTAGTATAAATACAACTTGCTCACAGTGTTCGGGAAGTACAAATGTATCTCTTTCATCTGTCCATAATCTCGTCTCACTGTTGCGTTTCTTCCAGAGGTGACTACTTTGAACCATTTCACGTCAAAAACAAAGTAATCAAACTTTTTGAAAGATAGTTTCAAGATGTCTTGAATCACACCACAATAATCTAACTCGCCTTCTAGAGCATTATCATCTCTTGCACTCGCTCTACTTTTTTGCAAAAAATTCACTATCGCTCTACTTTTTTTGCATAGGCTCAGAGTTATATATATATTTATTTATATATTCAGATTTTTTTTTCTTACGTAATCCTGTTTTTATATATTCAATTTTATATATAAATTATGAATATTTAATTAAATTATTTAAAACACTAGTTCTTTTTATATTTATTTATGTATATAATTATCTTATTTTATATATATATTTATTTATATATTCACATTTTTTTCCTTATTAATCCTATTTTTATATATTTAATTATATATAGTTAATTATAACCCTAATCTTAAAATTCTAGATCTAAAATACTAAACCCTAAAACCCTAATCTTAAATATGTAGACCTAAAATATGTATATTTCTGTATACATGTGTATTTACATGTATATATGTATTACATGTGCATGTGTATGTGTGCATATATCTTATGTAGGTGTTATAAACCTAAAACCCTAATCTTAAATATTTAAATCTAAAATATGTATATTTTTGTATGCATGTGTATCTACATGTATGTATGTATTATATGTATATGTGTGTTTGTGTATATATGTAATCTACGTATTAAAATCCTAAAAGAAAGACTTAGACTTAAATCTGAAATACTAAACCCTAAAACCCTTATCTTAAATATGTAGACCTAAAATATGTATATTTCTGTATACATGTGTATATACATGTATATATGTATTACATGTGCATGTGTATGTGCGCATATATCTTATGTAGGTGTTATAACCCTAAAACCCTAATCTTAAAGATTTAAATCTAAAATATGTATATTTTTGTATGCATGTGTCTCTACATGTATGTATGTATTATATGTATAATCGTGCTTGTGTATATATGTTATCTACGTATTAAAATCCTAAAACCCTTATCAGAAAGACTTAGACTTTAATCTGAAATACTAAACCCTAAAACCCTAATCTTAAATATCTAGACCTTAAATATGTATATTTATGTATACATTTGTATATACATGTATATATGTATTACATGTGTATGTGTATGTGTGCATATATGTTATGTAGGTGTTATAACCCTAAAATCCTAATCTTAAAGATTTAAATCTAAAATATGTATATTTTTGTATGCATGTGTATCTACATGTATGTATGTGTTATATGTATATGTGTGTTTGTGTATATATGTTATCTACGTATTAAAATCCTAAAACCCTAATCAGAAAGACTTAGATTTAAATCTGAAATACTAAACCCTAAAACCCTAATCTTAAATATCTAGACCTAAAATATGTATATTTCTGTATACATGTATATATGTATTATATGTGTATGTGTATGTGTGCATATATGTTATGTAGGTGTTATAACCCTAAAACCCTAATCTTAAAGATTTAAATCTAAAATATGTATATTTTTGTATGCATGTGTATTTACATGTATGTATGTATTATATGTATATGTGTGTTTGTGTATATATGTTATCTACGTATTAAAATCCTAAAACCCTAATAAAAAAGACTTAGACTTAAATCTGAAATACTAAACCCTAAAACCCTAATCTTAAATATCTAGACCTAAACTCCTAAAACCCTAATCTTAAATATTTAACCCTAAAACCCTAATCCTATATAAAACCCTAAAACTCTAATCTTAAATATTTAACCCTAAAACCCTAATCCTATTTTTATATATTTGATGTAAAACAAAAACTTCAAAATAAAAATAGGATTATATGTGTGTATGTATGCATGTGTGTATATATGTGTGTGTATGTATGCATGTGTACATGTGTGTGTGTATGTATACATGTGTATACATGTGTGTGTATGTGTATGTGTGTGTATGTAGGCATGCATGTGTGTGCATGTGTGTGCATGTGTGTGTACGTGTGTGTATGTATGCATGCATGTATGTGTATGTGTGTGTATGTGTATGCATGCATATACATGTGTGTGTATGTATACATGCATGTGTGTATATTTGTGTATGTATGCATGTGTGTATATATGTGTGTATGCATGCATGCCGGTATATGTGTGTGTATGTATGCATGCATGTGTGTATATGTGTGTATATATGCGTGTGTGTATGTATGTGTGTATATGTGTGTGTGTGTATATGTATGTATGCATATGTGTATATATGTGTGTGTATATATGTGTGTATGCATGTGTGTGTATGTATGCATGTGTGTAAATTTATGTGTGTGTGTATGCATGCATATGTGTATATGTGTGTGTATGTAAGCATGCATGTGTGTATAGGTGTGTGTATGTAAGCATGCATGTGTGTATATATCAATAGCGAATAAACGAATCACTTACAAGTATGTCTCTCTTTGAATTTTTGTCGTCAAAGCGTAATGTAGGTCGTCTCTCGTCCAATTCCAAACAATCAACGCCAACAAACTTTTGCAAAATCAATGAAAAGAGAAATTAGAAACCCTAAAGCATAGAGAAACACAAATGCTAACAGTACGTGCAACACTTACCAAGATGTGAGAGCTAAGCCAAGAGAGAGTGTGTGTGTGTAGAGAGAGAGATCCGTGTGAGTGTGTGTGCACAAGACAATGCAGGTTCGCGCGCGCAAGTTCGACAGTAGACCGACAGTACTCAAACACGCACAGAAATGTGAAGTTTTGCTCTCGGGTTCGCGGTATGTTTAAAAAATCACCGCCGGTATAGGCGCCCGTATGGACGTCGGTATACGCGTCGGTAGTTGCCAGTAAATTACCGACGCTTATACCGACGCTCATACCGACACCTATACCGAGGCCTATATCGACGCTTATACCGGTGGCTGCGGGCCACACCGACGATCCGTTTAAAACGGTCATACCGACAGTCACTTGACTATCGGTATCTCTTAGTGAGATTTTCCAAGGCTATACCGACGCCGACTATGACCATCGGTATATGCAGCGTCCGTATGCCCCTCATATGTTGTAGTGTATGTATGCATGCATGTATGCATATGCATGCATGTATGCATATGCATGCATGTATGCATATGCATGTATGCATGTATGTATCTATGCATATGCATGCATGCATGTATGCATGTATGCATATGCATGCATGTATGCACATGCATATCCCTCATGCATGCATGCATGCATATGCATTCATGTATACATATGCATGCATGTATACATATGCATGCATGTATGCATATGCATATGCATGCATGCATATGCATATGCATGCATGCATGTATACATATGCATGCATGCATGTATACATATGCATGCATGCATATGCATGCATGCATATGCATGCATGCATATGCATGTATCCATGTGCATGCATGCATGTATGCATGTGCATGTATGCATGTATGCATGTATGCATGTGCATGCATGCATGTATGCATATGCATATCTCTCTCTCAAAAAAAAATAAAGAGAGAAGATATTAGAAAACAAAAATATGCATTGATGTAATTTTTGAATCAAAGTTGTCAAAATCCACTTGAAATTCTCCTTCGTTGAATTTCCAAAGATTTGATCTCAAAAATCTCTTGCAAAACTAAAGATAGAAGACATTAGAAAAGAAAAAACATAAAGAAAGAAAACAGAGTGATACAATATGTGCGGTCTACTTGCCAAAGTGTCAGATCTATAAAAATAGAGGTGTGTTTAGAGAGAGAGAGAGAGGGAAGGAGAGGGAAAGAGAGAGAGAGAGAGAGAGAGAATTGTTTGACACGATCGTCAAAATCCACTTGAATTTCTTCTTCGTCGAATTTCCAAAGATTTGATCCCAAAATCTCTTGCAAAACCAAACGAAGAACATATTAGTAAAGAAGAAACATAGAAAAAGAAAAAAGAGAGAGAGAGAGAGGGAGAGAGAAAGAGAGAGGGAGAGAGAAAGAGGGAGAGAGATGGAGAGAGAGTGAGAGAGAGAGAGGGAGAGAGACAGATAGTGAGAGAGAGGGAGGGAGAGAGAGAGGGAGAGAGAGAGAGAGGGAAGGGAGGGAGAGAGGGAGAGAGAGAGAGAGGATGACAAACAGAGTTCTGCTGTTGGCGCGCGCAAACCCGAAAGGAGAAGTTCTACATTCAAAACGAGCAGAATGATGAATTTCGGGTTCGGGCCCAGTTAAAAAGAGAGCGTCGGTATTTCCAGCAAAGTACCGACGCATATACCGACGCCCTGATTCTGAGGCAACGTAGCTGTGATTCCGAGGCAATGCAGCTTTCCCAAATTTGCGAGGGGTATACCGACACCGAGAGCTGCCCGTCGGTACACTGACCGTCAGTATTCCCTTGATATGTTGTAGTGACACATCATCGATCCATGAATGATGACCTAGATGATTACGCGTGTTATTTGTAACTGCCTTAATCACTTATATAATTGTAACCCACATGTAGTCATCTAGGTAATCCTGCATGGATCGATGACATGTGTAAGTGATGTGGATTAGTCCGCCAACACTCCCCCATAAGACACATGGTCTAAACAGAGGCAATGATGGATACAATGGTTGTGAATGACTAAGAGTAAGAGTCTATCTCCTATGAATGGAAAGAACATAACTATTGTAATACAAAGTTTATCGTAAATGATTGTTGTAAAGCTGAGGAGACTTGAAATTGTGGTTGCTCATTTTTTCGCGAGTGAAGTTTCGTTTGGTTGCTGGAGAATCGCTGATTGTTGCAGCCTTGAAATGTGTGGGAGAGTTGCTTTGCGAAGACATCTTCAGAGTATTGCATCGAACTCTATGCTGGAGAATCGCTGATTGTTGCAGCCTTGAAATGTGTGGGAAAGTTGGTTTGCGAAGACATGCTGACAACGTCGTCGTCTCTCTGTCAACACATGGAAGACATCGAACTCTGCAAGTTCGCAGAGCATCGCATGGAGATGGAGTACGTGTCGGCAACGTGAGTAAGTTGCTTGATATATCCGGTATTCAGATTTACATCATTAACCACCATAGGATTGTGTTTCTTCTCCGACAAGCCAAAGGTAAGCTTGCGGCAAAACTTCATGGACGAGTTTTCATTGCTTGTCACTTATCTTTGGCAAAACTTCATGGAGGAGTTTTCATTGCTCGTCATTGTCAGATATGTTGGCGTCTTTTATCGGACCTGGCCATGTTTTGCTCGATCAAATGCAAGCTCTTAGGTATCAAGCGGCAGCAAGAGCTGGGTGAACCAGCTACTCTATCTCTTTCTCCGGAAGTGAGTTCTTCCGTCGAACCCTCGATCACAGTTCCCGATGATCCCAGTTTTGCATTGATGACCAGGAAAGAAGAGCTCGATGTCATCAATTACAACGTTAAAGAAGAGCTCGATGTCATCCCGATTACAGCGAGCATGAATTGTGATACAGCGAGAAAGAAAGGTTCTGTTGTATCTCCCGTGTCTGTTCTGTATTCCATAGGATCTTACGATTTTAAACATGGTGACCTGCCCGCATTGACAGAGATTATGGATATGGAAAAACGTTCAATGTCACTGGGTGATGGAGAGAATCACGACATGCAAAACTTCCCAACAACTTCAGAAACGATTTCCAAAGACAAATAGATACTAGATATGGCGCGAACTCATAGGTTCTTTAATCTCTGACAGAAAAGAAGGAAAAGATCTACGTGATTCAAGCAGATTCTGCATGTGCATGAAGTGTGAATGTATGTATTTCAATGAGGAGCCACTACTGAGTGTCAATGAGCTATAGTGTGGTTCGCATTGAGATAGATGCTAGCCAAAACGTATCTGAAAGTATGTGTGTATTAAGTAGGCATTGCATGAGCATAAAGTAGAAAAGCATGTACTCCAATAAATCAGCAAAGAGTTTTCACTAAATCATTGTGATAAAAGTAATTTTTGATAGAATCTCTCAAACTTGATGCTTTAGATTTTGTCTTCTCTGGATAGCCATAGCTGTTTGCCATCTGTTTTTACAAGAATGTTAGCATTGAAGGACAACAGAACATGACAACGTTCAATCAAATGCGCGGACCGATAATTTGTCTCATCGAAGAGTGGGAGTGCCATGTATTAATCGTATTTTCCCTTAAATTTGTTTATCGTTTCTATAGCTGTCAATTTAAACAGATGTTTTGGTGTATGATGTGATTATGCGAATGTATTTCTTGATGTTGATAATCATTAACGGCCTCAAGTGATCAATTTTTTTTAGATAATTGTCTAGTTTCGATATTACATTGAAAATATTTCGTATGTTTTAGTTTTATGCTGATATTTGTCTAATTTCGATTTTACAACTGATAAAAAAATCTAAGCATGATTTTGTAAACCTACTGCAAACAAGTTCATATGTATTCATGTAATAAAGGGCTTTGGCATCGCCTTTTAATTTTGAGGTTAATAATTAGCCATACTCGGTATTTGATGATACGATTGAATAGCGCGTAGTAGAAGAAATGATTTTGCAGAAATCACAAATGAAGTTATTTAGGTTCAATGGATTGTCGTAGCCCACAAGAAAATTTGTGGATATCGCAAATTGAGAATGTTTCCTGTATAATTTTATCATAGTTTAAGCGACCAGAAAAGTGGCTTCCATGGAATAGTTAACACAATAGATTTGAAAATTAAGGGAGTATGAAATTCTAGATGGTTCTATTGGGCGTGTAGATGTTCTATATACAAAATTTTAGAGTTTACCCAACTTGGGTTTCTTCCATTACAACATCACTACACAAAATTACACTTTCCAAGAAGATATTTAGTAGCCATAGCTTTTGTTCACCACTCATATCAGTTTCAGGTCCTTGATGCATGTCACATACACATCTAGAGACTCAGTTTTAGCCATACATGGGTTTCTTCGATTACAACATCACTACACAAAATCACACTTTCCAATAAGATATTTAGTGGCCATAGCTTTTGTTCACCACTCATATCAGTTTCAAGTCCTTCATGCATGTCACATACACATCTAGAGACTCATTTTCAGCCATACATGGGTTTCTTCCATAACAACGTCACTACACAAAATCACACTTTCCAAGAAGATATTTAGTAGCCATAGCTTTTGGTCACCTCTCATATCAGTTTCAAGTCCATGATGCATGTCACATACACATCTAGAGACTCATTTTCAGCCATACATGGGTTTCTTCCATTACAACATCACTACACAAAATCACACTTTTCAAGAAGATATTTAGTAGCCATAGCTCTTGTTCACGACTCATATCAGTTTCAAGTCCTTCAGGCATCTCACATACACATCTAGAGACTCATTTTCAGCCATAGGTGGGTTTCTTCCATTACAACATCATTGCACAAAATCAAACTTTCCAAGAAGATATTTAGAAGCCATAGCTTTTGTTCACCACTCATATTAGTTTCAAGACCGTAATGCATGTCACATACACATCTAGAGACTCATTTTCAGCCATACATGGGTTTCTTCCATTACAACATCACTACACAAAATCACACTTTCCAAGAAGATATCTAGTAGCCATAGCTTTTGTTCACCACTCATATTAGTTTCAAGTCCTTGATGCATGTCACATACACATCTAGAGACTCATTTTCAGCCATTCATGGGTTTCTTCCATTACAACGTCACTACACAAAATCACACTTTCCACGAAGATATTTAGTAGCCATAGCTTTTGTTCACCAATCATATCATTTTCCAGTCCTTCATGCATCTCACATACACACCTAGAGACTCACTTTAAGCCATACATGGGTTTCTTCCATTACAACATCACGACACAAAATCACACTTTCCAAGAAGATATTTATTAGCCATAGTTTTTGTTCACCACTCATATCAATTTCAAGTCCTTGATACATGTCACATACACATCTAGAGACTTATTTTCAGCCATACATGGGTTTCTTCCATTACAACATCACTACACAAAATCACACTTTCCAAGAACATATTTAGTAGCCATAGCTTTTGTTCACCACTCATATCAATTTCAAGTCCTTGATTCATGTCACATACACATCTAGAGACTCATTTTCAGCAATACATGGGTTTCTTCCATTACAACATCACTACAAAAAATCACACTTTCCAATACGAGTTTTAGTAGCCATAGCTTTTGTTCACCACTCATATCAGTTTCAAGTCCTTGATGCATGTCACATACACATCTAGAGACTCATTTTCAGCCATACATAGGTTTCGTCCATTATAACATCACTACACAAAATCATACTTTCCAAGAAGATATTTAGTAGCGAAAGCTTTTTTTCACCACTCATATGAGTTTCAACTCCTTGATGCATTTCACATACACATCTAGAGACTCATTTTCAGCCATACATGAGTTTCTTCCATTACCACGTCACTACACAAAACCACACTTTGCAAGACCATATTTAGTAGCCATAGCATTTGTTCACCACTCATATGAGTTTTAAGTCCTTGATGCATGTCACATACACATCTAGAGACCCATTTTCAGCCGTACATGGGTTTCTTCCATTACAATGTCACTACACAAAATCACACTTTCCAAGAAGATATTTAGTAGCCATAGCTTTTGTTCACCACTCATATCAGATTGAAGTCATTGATGCATGTCACATACACATCTAGAGACTCATTTTCAGCGATACATAGGTTTCTTCCATTACAACATCAGTACACAGAATCACACTTTCCAAGAAGATATTTAGTAGCCATAGCTTTTGTTCACCACTCATATCGATTTCAAGTCCTTGATGCATGTCACATATACATATAGAGACTCATTTTCAGCCATACATGGGATTCTTCCATTACAATGTCACTACACAAAATTAAACTTTCCAAGCACTCATATGAGTTTCAAGTCCTTGATTTATGTCACATACATATCTAGAGACTCATCTTCATCCATACATGGGTTTCTTCCATTGCAACATCACTACACAAAATCAAACTTTCCAAGCAGATATTTAGTAGCCATAGCTTTTGTTCACCACTCATATTAGTTTCAAGACCTTGATGCATGTTACATACATATCTAGAGACTCATTTTCAGCCATACACAGGTTTCTTCCACTAAAGTATCACTACACAGAATCACACTTTCCAAGAAGATATCTAGTAGCCATAGCTTTTGTTCGCCACGCTTATCAGTTTCAAGTCCTTGATGCATGTCAAATATACATCTAAAGACTCATTTTCAGCCATACATGGGTCTCTTCCATTCCAACATCACTACACAAAATCACACTTTCCAAGACGATATTTAGTACCCATAGCAATGTTGGAAGTAAAGTAGGCCCTTAGGCTCATGTCACAGGTGCATGGTTCCATAGTTGCAATCATCTACAACATTAATTCCAGCAATCTTCCATATTGACAAAACATGAACATACCACAACTTAATCATACAGATGATGAGACAAATAGAGAAAGAATGGACGACATGTGTAAAGTGTTATGTAAGCCATCGCTTACTCATAGTATCATATATACCAATGTTCAATGTACAATGTGGGAGTAAAACTCTCAACCACTCTATGTGATCAGAAATAGATGAATGATTGAATGTACAATGTAAAAAACATATTCAGATATATGGGCAGTAATCTGAATATACATGAGATGTGTGACCTTATAGGTAATAGAAGAGTGAATATGAGTGACTGAAAGAGGAAGGATCAGTGTGAAATTGATATTCAACAAACCCTTATCTGAACTTAGGCTATGGAAGACCCTAAGTCAGATACGTGTGTGAAACGATCACATACCTATAAAGTAGCATAGAATGCTAACAAGTTTGCTGCTAGAAATCCTCAAACTCATGTGAACACACCTTCTTAAACACCTTATCAAATATGCATAAAGCATATACGTACTATTTCTCTTGTACCTATGCCGAATAGGACTCCTCCTGATATGAATGCCAAGGCCTCCATAAACTTCAAGTAGTACCTGTGTGCATAAAGAGAATATGTACCTGAATACTTAAGATAAGATGTGAATCTTATGTTAAAAACCATCCAATGTCTTTGAAGTAGGAGGGCATCTTCTTGTAGAAGACAATCTTCAACCTGATATCTTCTTGTAGAAGATAATCTTCAAATACACCATGTAGATGGCCGATCCTCACCATCAAGCTGCTAATGATCAAGTCTTCTTGCCATGAACAAGAGATAACCTCCTCTCCATGAGCTAGAGTGAGCACACCCTTCATCTTCTCCAAGCAGAATCATTAAGAAGAACTCCATAGCTGCTCCTCAACATGCTTCAAGTTAGCACCATGGTTGCCCCATGTGCTAGAAGAAACACCACCTCTACTGAGGTCCAAGCTCCAAGCTTGTGTTGAATACTAGGTGAAGGATGATTACAAGTGAGCCAAGCACTTATTTATATAGTTTGCTTCCATGATTAAAAAGCACTTCTCAACGTAGCGAAAAAACATGCTATCGCTAAAGCTCTACGATAAAAAAAACTCACGGAAGTGATTCGTCGCTAAATCTGTCCCTTAGCGTTATATGTGAAAAGCAAAAGCTATGTCAAAATATTTGAACGCTGCGGCTGTCGTCCGTGGGATTCGAACCCAGGTGGTCACGATGGGAGGACTCTTAGCTAGCCACGTCGCCAACTCCGTTCACTATTATAAGGACTAGCCTTGAGTTCTATATATGCTAGAAACTAGAATATATTTTGACCAATTGGGATATGCACAATATGACATTGTTTCCAACAATCCCCCCTACGATGGCATATTGGTAAAACTTGGACTGGATCTGCAATTTGTTACAAACTGCAAAGTGTTATAAGCTTAAAGCTTGTACTCCCGCACTTCAGAACTTGTTCTTCAAAAGTCTTCTTCAAAAGTGAATTTGACTTTCCTTCAAAAAATCTGAACTTGTTGAATATGAACCATATTACTTGAGAAAATATGCAAACTAGATATCCAATAGTGTAAATATCAAGCAATCACTGCTTGACAACAAATATATCATGAACTATCTCTGAACCTGCTATCTCCTGTCTTCAAAAACCTAAAAACATACACTAGTATCCATATATTTGCATTCACCTTCCAAAAAAGATTTCTCAATGTACTTCTGCTGTGTCATGTAAATACACTAAACAGGATTTGAATCCTGGAATCTGTGACTGAAAACTCACAACTTAGTGTATTATGAACACTGCTGGTTCATCTTTGACTATACTCAAGTCAAATCAAGTCAACTCAATTGTAATATGAGTCAAAAAATATATGATGTCATCATGTCTTCATCCTTTAAATCCTTCATACCTCTTTCCTTCAGAACTTGGTATAAACATATATGTGTGCACTTTTGAAATATACCTTTCTGAAATATCAAGCTTCTCTTCAGTAGAATTTTGGAACCTTCTCCTGAACAAGAACTTTCTCCAAACATTCTTCTTCTTCCTTCTTCTTTCAAAACTGGAACATAAAGAGAACCTGACAAAAGAAATATAGGAATACCTGAAATAGGAATACCTGTAGGTATGACACTGCATTCTTTTACATATGGCTGAAAATAAGTCTTCATGTTTAATCACCCCCTTGGATGACTTAACACTAGTATCCAGTATTCTTCAAATATGTCAGACTTTATGAAATCTGGAACGTCTTCCTTCATAAATCTAATGTTCAGTGATCAATACCTGTATGTGAAACAAAATCTCTAAACCCTTTTTATTAGCACTGCAGTTGCTAATAGCTTTCACTGTAAGTCTTCAGCTTTCCAAATTGTAGAATAAGGTTAGCTGATCCTAACATAACAAAACCTTGCTGAAAGCATTTTAGGATTCATAACCTTTTGTAACATAACAAGTATTTCTATCTCTCTGCAACACAAATCTGATAGAATTTGAATCTTTGACTTACTTCTTCCAATGTTAAGAATCTTCACAAACAAAGGATAGACAACTAAATCATAAATACTCAAGATCATGCAAGATCTATCCAAGATCAATGATCTCTTCTATGTAGAATCTGTTCTTCATCAAACCTTCATGACTGAATGTTTGATTTAGTTACCTGAATTTCTCTAAGTGTCCATGCTTCTCAAAAAGTTCTAAAACTTTTCTTCAAAAAAATCCTTCCTAAGAATTTGTGACTCCTACTTGAAACATAAGTGGACAAACTTCTCACCTTGAGAACTCCAAAAGCTGCAAGTTGATACTTCATAACTTTCATATTTTACCCGGGTGAAATGTGATAGTACCTGCTTGCTTTTCTTTTGGATAATTCCACTTCTTAATCAAGTGATAGGATCTGATGGAACACCTTTTTGAATACAAATATGTATCCAAAAGTCTAGACAATCATAAAAAGTAGATTCTTCAACTGACTGGTACATCAACAAGACTAAATTTTCTGAAGTTTTCTGAAAATAGTGAATATGAGGTAGCTTTTTCCAAACATAAAACCTCAACCCAAGTCTTCAACATCTGCTACAAAAAACTCTTTTACCTCAAGAGTTAGATAAAGAAGAAATATACTTCTCTACAACTTGTCATATACTAAGTAGCTCTGTATTGACACTCCAAGAATTCTTTGAGGGAACATATAAGCTGCCTGTTCAAAAGCTTCAACATAACTCATACACATATGAGTGCTTTTGTTTCTCTCAATGCAATTCTTTGTCAAATTTACTAAATCATGACCAAGTGTAATGCAAAACAAGAAACTGCTTCTTCTTTAAACAAGATGTTCTCGTAGACTTGTCTTTGGATGTAGAGGATAAAATAGGAAAAGTATATGGAAAATATATGAGAAAAGGAAGCCTTACCTTTCTTTTGGAAATGATGGACTTTCTTCTTCTACATCTTTCTTCCACCTGATGATGTCAACATCTTCAAACTTCTCTTCCATACCTTTTGTTCTTTTCATCTTGAAGTAGCAAACACTCTTGACTTCTTCGAATGAATTTTTGTCTTTCTCTAATGCTAAGAGTAAGAGATAAAACAAACATGGTATACAAATGGAAGTGAATATAGAAACACGTTCTATCATCTTCTCATATGTCTGAATCAAAATGTTGTTTCAAATGTCTGAAACGACTAAATTCACCAATCTTTTGTCTGAATGATGAATTGTTGGAAGTCAATGTCCTTATTGGTCCAACAAACAGCTTCATAAAAAGCTTATTCTATATCCCTCAAGGAATCGACGGCCGCAGCACGCATATACATTTTTGTTTGTAGATGAAGAACAAGAGAAGCCGACGGGTACACTTGGTCTAACTGAGAAGGTCTAAAATCATTCTCCGCCCACCCGGGTTCGAATCCCGTTAAACTCAACGCGAAGAGAGATTTTTTCTTAGTTGTTTGCTTTTAGGAAACACACGGACGGACGGCCGATTACTTTTCCATTAGCGATCAAATATGATCGTAGATTTTTATTGATCGTAGCTTTTTTAGTATAGCTTTTCATGGATACTCACGAACTATATAAACAAGGCCTTGGCTCCTTGTATAATCACTCACTCAAAGATCTAGAGCTTGGAGATCTTCTTGAAGACAGAGTGTTCTCACACTCTTGAAGGAGGTGAAGTTGTGGTGAAGGAGAGGCTACTCTCATTGCAGCAGGAAGTCTTCTACGAGGTGGTGGTAACTATCTTTTGTGAGTTAACCTTGTGGTTGATTTACAATTTCTTTCTCTATCTCACTTATCATCTTGTCAATTAAGTTGTGTATGCTCAAGAGGTTTTAGTATTGGAACGATCCTGGGGCCCCAAATTCCAACACTTGGTATCAGAGCTACATAATTGACATACACACTTAAGATAAGATGAGTGAGATTAGAATTGAGATTGAAGACAAGTTGGATGGATCTTCTAATTATCCCATGTGGAGTTTCATGATGATGAACTTGTTAGTGACAAAGGATTTATGGAGTATCGTTAATGGATCCTTAACAAGACCAAGACGAGAAGGCAAAGAAGGGTCTACAGAAGCTTCAAGGGGTACTGGAATCGCTATTACAGAACCAACAGAAGAAGAGGTAACCACTTCGACATCCAGAGTCACTGCTAGGTCTTTACCTAGAGTTCCTCCTACTGAAGATCAGGCAAGATGGGATGCTAGAGATGCTTTAGCACTTTCATTCATAGCAATGAGCGTCAAAAAGCATATTCTACCACAGATCAGATCTTGCAGAAGTTCTAGTCATGCTTGGTTAAAGCTCGAGAATCTTTTTCAAAGCAAAAATCCTGCTAGGAAAGCTCACTTGAGGAGACAACTAGCAAATACAAGGATGAAAGCTGGTGAGTCAATACAAACCCACATTACGAGACTCGTTGACTTGAGAGATCAACTTCTAAATGTAGGAGTTGAGATATCAGATGAAGAAATGGTAAATACGTTGATTAATTCACTTCCTATTTCATATCGATCCTTCATAACCACTCTTACTCTTACCACAAGAGATAGAGAGGTTACATTTGAAGAATTAGAGTTCTTGTTACTTCAAGATGAAGATTAGCTGAAGGGAATGGAAGAGAATGAAGAAGCGCTTTCATCTTCATCAAAGGGTAAGAAGAAGAAGGATAAGAAGAAGGAAAAACAATCCAAGAAGGAAAGTAGGTCCCATTCACCTTCTACTTCAGATTCTGTATCTACGACATCTAAAGAGAATTCTTCTAAGAAGAAGGTAAAAATATGTTCTTTTTGCAAGAAACGTGGACATATTCAGTCAGAATGTTATAAAAGGATTGCAGCAGTAAAGAAAAAGGCATCAGGTAATGTTGCAGAAGATGATAAAAAAGGGAAATCTCAAGGTGATTCTTATGCCTGTATCACTATTGAGGAAGTAGCTTTTGATCAAGCAACTTTACAAGTTCTTTCAGCAAGTCCTTGGATATTCGACTCAGGTGCTACAAAGCATATGACAGGTTGTAGAGATGTATTTTCTTCTCTCTCCTATTCTTCAGGTAGAAGAGTTACTATTCCAGATGGCAATGATTTGGATGTTGTGGGAATAGGTACAGTAACCCTAAAGTCAAGAGAAGGTGGTAATTTTCAAATATCAGATGTCCTTTATATACCTGAAATGAAGAAGAATCTGCTATCTATATCTGCATTTTTAAGTGATGGTTTTAAAGTTGTATTTGTGAAAGATCTTTGTAAGATCTTATCACATAAAGAAGACAAGTGTCTTTTGCAAGGTACGCATAAAGGAGGGGTCTTTGTTTTGTCAAAAATCAGTCAAGCCCATGCAGTCAAATCTTCGTCACCGGTGGAAGATATGAAGCTATGGCATAAAAGATTTGGACATATCAGTTTTGGAGCTCTCAAGAATATCAAAGACAGAGGTATGGTTGAGAGTTTACCCTCATTCAAGCTACCTGATGATTCAGATATATGTGAAGGTTGTCTTGAAGGTAAGATGCATAAACTACCTTTCAAGAAACATGGTCATATTACAGCTACCAGGAAATTGCAGATTATTCATTCAGATGTGAATGGACCTATGAGAGCAGACTCTATTCAGGGTTTCAGGTATTTTGTCCTATTTGTGGATGATTTTACAAGATACTCATGGATCTATGGTCTTAAGTCGAAGTCAGAAGTCTTTCCTATGTTCAAGAAGTTTGTAGCTATGGTTGAAAATGAAAGTCAGGAAACTGTCCAGATTCTAAGAAGTGATAGAGGTGGAGAATACTTGTCAAATGAGTTTCAGACATTTCTCGATGAGAAAGGTATTACTCGACACCTTACTATTGCTTATACTCCTCAGCAAAATGGTGTTGCAGAAAGAAAGAATAGAGTACTTGTTGAAATGATGCGGAGCATGATGGCGTCCAAGAGGCTTTCACCAAAATTCTGGTTTGATGCAGTACATACAGCTAATCACATTTTAAACAGGTCATCTACAAAAGCTTTAAAGCTAATCACACCATATGAAGCTTATTATGGTAGAAAACCTAATGTGAGTTACTTCAAAGTGTTTGGATCACTTTCTTATGTACATGTTGAGAAAAAGGACCGAGGCAAACTAGATGTAAAGGCAAAGAAAGCTGTTTTTATCGGATATCCTGTTGAAAGCAAAGGATACAGGTTTTATGTTCCAGAGACAGGTGAAGTTATTCTTTCACGTAATGCTTATATTGCTGAAGATAAGGTTTATGATAAAGAAGCAGAAATTCCGGAGTTCATTAGTGAAAATGACTATGGAATTTTTAGAAAGATTTTGGATGTAGATGTTCAGCCATATCAGGAGGGAGTTAAACCTCAAATTCCTAGTATTCAAGAAAAAGTTGAAGAAAGAGGAATTTCACAACCTTCTACAAAGTCAGTTCCACAAGAGACTTTGATTCCAGAAATGGAAGAAGTTAAAGTTCCAGGAAGTCCTAGTACGTTGACAGGACAAGTTCCAGAACCTGTGGAAGCTGAAAGTTCAGAAAGAGTTTCACCACTATTCAAGGATACACCTACGTGGTTATATCAGACTTGGAAAGATAGTGGTATAAAGACTTTTACTGGAAGAACAAGGAGTCAGACTAGACAACAACAACAAGATCATGTAAGAACAAGAAGTCAAACTAGACAGCAAAAAGATCATGTAAATTTTGCTGAAGACTTCGAGATTCATGATATTTTGGCACTTACGACTGTTGAAGATGAACCTGCGTGTGTTAAAGATGCACTTAACATTCCTATTTGGAGAAAAGCTATGCAAGAAGAGATTGATTCTATTCATAAGAATCAAACTTGGCAACTATGTGAGTTACCAGAAGGAAAGAAGGCTATAGGTGTAAAATGGATCTTCAAAATCAAAAGGAAAGCAGATGGTACTATTGATAGATACAAGGCCAGGTTGGTTGTCAAAGGATATGCACAACAAAAAGGTATTGATTATGATGAGACATTTGCTCCTACATCTAGGATGACTGTTATTAGGTGAGTACTTGCTCTAGCAGCACATTTTGGTTGGCATATATATCAGCTTGACATTAAGACAGCTTTTCTAAATGGTTATTTACACGAAGATCTGTATATTCAGCAGCCAGAAGGTTTTGAAGAGACAGGTAAAGAACACTTAGTGTGTAAGCTTATAAAATCTTTGTATGGTTTAAAACAGGCACCTAGAGCATGGTATGAAAAGATACATACATATCTTTTATCCATTGGTTTCCTTAACTCAGATGCAGCTCCAACTCTTTATGTCAAAGCTGAAACAGGTATGATGATTATAGCAATCATTTATGTGGATGATATTATAGTCACAGGTCCCAGAGATGAAGATTTGCAGATGTTCAAAGAAGAATTGAAGCAAACATTTGATGTGAATGATTTAGGCATTCTACATTATTATCTTGGGATTCAGTTTCTGTTTCAAGATGAGTGTATCTACATGACACAACAGAAGTACATTGAGAAACTTTTGGAAAGGTTTCAGATGGGTGATTCTAAACCTATGCAAACACCTATGGATCAGAACACGTCTTTACAAATGGTAGCAGATGCAGAGCCATTTGATGCTACTCTATATAGTCAAGCAGTTGGTTGCTTAATTTATCTTTGTAATACACGTCCTGATATACAGTTTGCAATTTCTCAAGTAACAAGGTTCATGCAGAATCCGACAGTGTTACATTGGAAAGCAGTAAAGCGGATCTTTCGTTATTTGAAGGGAACTTCAAATTATGCTATGGTATTTTCGAAATCTACACATTTGTTACTAAAAGGATTTTCAGATTCTGATTGGGCAGGTGATAGAGACACAAGAAGAAGTACTCGTGGATTTTGTTTTTATCTTGGAGATTGTCTTATCTCATGGTTTTCAAAAAGACAACCCACTATTGCCACTTCATCGTGTGAAGCTGAATATCGTGCAGCATTTACAGCTACTCTAGAGTCAGTATGGTTGCAGAAGATTTTCAGTTATCTTGATGTAAGAGTACATCAACCCATTCAGATATTTTCAGATAGCCAAAGTGCTATAGCTATAGCTAAAAATCCAGTGCATCATGCAAGGACAAAGCATATAGAGGTACACTACCACTATATTCGAGAGCAGATAGCTAAGAAGCACATTGAGCTGGTTTATGTTCCTACTAGTGAGAATGTTGCAGATATTTTTACCAAAGCATTGACTAGAGATAGTCATGAGAAGATTTGCAGGTTACTGAATCTTGTACCAATATGACATTGAAGGAGGGATTGTTGGAAGTCAATGTCCTTATTGGTCCAACAAACAGCTTCATAAAAAGCTTATTCTATATCCCTCAAGGAATCGACGGCCGCAACACGCATATACATTTTTGTTTGTAGATGAAGAACAAGAGAAGCCGACGGGTACACTTGGTCTAGCTGAGAAGGTCTAAAATCGTTCTCCGCCCACCCGGGTTCGAATCCCGTTAAACTCAACGCGAAGAAAGATTTTTTCTTAGTTGTTTGCTTTTAGGAAACACACGGACGAACGGCGGATTACTTTTCCATTAGCGATCAAATATGATCATAGATTTTTATTGATCGTAGCTTTTTTAGTATAGCTTTTCATGGATACTCACAAACTATATAAACAAGGCCTTGGCTCCTTGTATAATCACTCACTCAAAGATCTAGAGCTTGGAGATCTTCTTGAAGACAGAGTGTTCTCACACTCTTGAAGGAGGTGAAGTTGTGGTGAAGGAGAGGCTACTCTCATTGCTTCTACGAGGTGGTGGTAACTATCTTTTGTGAGTTAACCTTGTGGTTGATTTACAATTTCATTACACTATTTTGTTAGCTTCGTTGCTTCATTCTCTTCACACACACACTTAGATTATTTCGACATAATCTAAAATTTGTATCATCATCTTCTTATTCTTCCATTAGTGAGTGCACCACTTTATATGGTTGAGTAGTACTCCTATGTTGTAATTTGGACATCTATTATTTTTAGTGAAGTAAGCATCCAGCTTAGGTTCCCTATCCTTGTCTCAAGATCTCTTTCTTTCTCTATCTCACTTATCATCTTGTCAATTAAGTTGTGTATGCTCAAGAGGTTTTAGTATTGGAACGATCCTGGGGCCCCAAATTCCAACATGAATTACCCTTCTAGAGATACCTCTCTAGATCACATTTGTACCTGGATATCCAACCAACTTACAACAAAAAATTGGCTGAACATAAAACTCATCCCATCTTCACATTTGTCTTCTAAACCTCTAGAAAAACTCTCTAGAAAAACCTCTAGATACCTGTTTGATGTAGCCTTTAACTTTCAAAGAATGAAAGTGTATAAAAGCACTCCTTGAAACCTTCAAAATCTCTTCATAACTACTCTTCTAAGATATGACCTGCAAATGATAATCTGATAGTAGAAAGTGATACCTATGATTTGATGTTGATCTGATTTCTTCATCTTCTCTAAACCATTGTTCTTCCTTGAATTTGAAGTAGTCTTCTCTTCATCAAGTCTGCGTCTTCAAACAATACTTTTGTAAAGTATTTGCATACTCTTCCAAAAATATTCGGCTGCTAACAGATCATCAACTTCATACTCACACTGATGAATACACATGTAATTGAATTGTCTAATTCTCAAATCTCTACTCATCTAGATTAAGTGTGTATGTCAAATGTCAAATATTAGAAGATGCTTTCAAATCATATGTTGTAAATCTGGAATTCTGGGAACCTGAGATATGAATGAGCCTTAATGCATTGATGCCAAAGATCTAAAGTTCTGAAACCAAAACCTTAGTGCTCTGATACCAAAACCCTAGAGCTCTGATACCAAATGTTGGAAGTGAAGTAGGCCTTTAGCCTCATGTCATAGGTCCATGGTTCCATAGTTCCAATCATCTACAACATTAATTCTAGCAATCTTTCATAGTGACAAAACATGAACATACCACAACTTAATCATACAGATGATGTGACAAAGATAGAGAAAGAATAGACGACATGTGTAAAGTGTTATGTAAGCCATCGCTTACTCATAGTATCATATATACCAATGTTCAATGTACAATGTGGGAGTAAACTCTCAACCACTCTATGTGATGAGAAATAGATGAATGAGTGAATGTACAATGTAAAAAACATATTCAGATATATGGGCAGTAATCTGAATATACATGAGATGTGTGACCTTATAGGTTATAGAAGAGTGAATATGAGTGACTGAAAGAGGAAGGATCAGTGTGAAACTGATAGTCAACAAACCCTCATCTGAACTTAGGCTATGGAAGACCCTACGTCAGATACGTGTGTGAAAAGATCACATACTTATAAAGTAGCATAGAATGCTAACAAGTTTGCTGCTAGAAATCCTCAAACTCACGTGAACACACCTTTTTAAACACCTCATCAAATATGCATAAAGCATATACGTATTGTTTCTCTTGTACCTATGCCGAATAGGACTCCTCCTGATATGAATGCCAAGGCCTCCATAAACTTCAAGTAGTACCTGTGTGCATAAAGAGAATATGTACCTGAATACTTAACATAAAGATGTGAATCTTATGTTAAACACCATCCAATGTCTTTGAAGTAGCCCGACATCTTCTTGTAGAAGACAATCTTCAACCTGATATCATCAAATACACCATGTAGATGGCCGATCCTCACCATCAAGCTGCTAATGATCAAGTCTTCTTGCCATGAACAAGAGATAACCTCCTCTCCATGAGCTAGAGTGTGAGCACACCCTTCATCTTCTCCAAGAAGAATAATTAAGAAGAACTCCATAGCTGCTCCTCAACATGCTTCAAGTTAGCACCATGGTTGCCCCATGTGCTAGAAGAAACACCACCTCTACTGAGGTCCAAGCTCCAAGCCTCTGTTGAGTACTAGGTGAAGGATGATTACAAGTGAGCCAAGCACTTGTTTACATAGTTTGCTTCCATGATAGAAAAGCACTTCTAAAAGCACTTCTCAAAGTAGCGAAAAAACATGCTATCGCTAAAGCTCTACAATTAAAAAAACTCACGGAAGTAATTCGTCGCTAAATCTGTCCGTCACCGTTATATGTGAAAAGCAAACGCTGTCAAAATATTTGAACGCTGCCGTTGTCGTCCGTGGGATTCGAACCCAGGTGGTCATGATGGGAGCACTCTTAGCTAGCCACGTGGCCAACTCCGTTCGCTGCTATAAGGACTAGCCTTGAGTTCCATCCATGCTAAAAACTACAATATATTTTGACCAATTGGGATATGCACAATATGACATTGTTTCCAACAAGCTTTTGTTCACCACTCATATCAATTTCAAGTCCTTCATGCATGTCACATACACAAATAGAGACTCAAATTTTCATCCATAGATGGGATTCTTCCATTAAAACATCACTACACAAAATCACACTTTCCAAGAGGATTTTAGTAGCCATAGCTTTTGTTCACCACTCATATCAATTTCAAGGCCTTCACACATGTCACATACACATCTAGAGACTCATTTTCAGCCATACATGGTCTTCTTCCATTACAACATCACTACACAAAATCACACTTTCCATGAAGATATTTAGTAGCCATAGCTTTTGTTCACCACTCATATCAGTTTCAAGTCCTTGATCCATGTCACATACACATCTAGAGACTCATTTTCAGCCATGCATGGGTTTCTTCCATTAAAACGTCACAACATAAAATCACACTTTCCAAGAAGATATTTAGTAGCCATAGCTTTTGTTCACCACTCATATCAGTTTCAAGTCCTTGATGCATGTCACATACACATCTACAGACTCATTTTCGACCATACATGGGTTTCTTCCATTACAACATCACTACACAAAATCACACTTTCCAAGAAGATATTTAGTAGCCGTAGCTTTCTTTCACCACTCATGTCAGTTTGAACACCTTGATGCATGTCACATACACATCTAGAGACTCATTTTCAGCCATACAGGGGTTTGTTCCATTACAACGTCACTACAAAAGACCACACTTTCCAAGACGATATTTAGTAGCCATAGCGTTTGTTCACCACTCATATCAGTTTTTAGTCCATGATGCATGTCACATAAACATCTAGAGACCCATTTTCAGCCATACATGGGTTTCTTCCATTACAACGTCACTACACAAAATCACACTTTCCAAGAACATATTTAGTAGCCATAGCTTTTGTTCACCACTCATATCAGATTCAAGACCTTGATGCATGTCACATACACATCTAGAGACTCATTTTCAGCCATACATAGGTTTCTCCCATTACAACGTCAGTACACAAAATCACACTTTCCAACAAGATATTTAGTAGCGATAGCTTTGTTCACCACTCATACTGGTTTCAAGTCCTTGATGCATGTCACATATACATCTAGAGACTCATTTTTAGGCATACATGGGATTCTTCCATTACAATGTCACTACACAAAATGACACTTTCCAAGAGGATATTTAGTAGCCATAGCTTGTTTGAACACTCATATGAGTTTAAAGTCCTTGATGCATGTCACATACATATCTAAAGACTCATATTCATCCATACATGGGTTTGTTCCATTGCAACATCACTACAAAAAATCACACTTTCCAAGAAGATATTTAGTAGCCATAGCTTTTGTTCACCACCCATATTAGTTTCAAGTCCTTGATGCATGTCACATACACATCTAGAGACTCATTCTCAGCCATACATGGGTTTCTTGCATTACAACATGACTAGCCAAAATCACACTTTCCAAGAAGATATTTAGTAGCCATAGCTTTTCGTCACCAGTCATATCAGTTTTAAGTCCTCATGCATGTCACATACACATCTAGAGACACATTTTCAGCCATACATGGGTTTCTTCTAGTACAACATCTCTACACAAAATCAAACTTAACAAGAAGATATTTAGTAGCCATAGCTTTTGTTCACCACTCATATCAGATTCAAGTCCTTGATGCATGTCACATACACATCTAGAGACTGATTTTCAGCCATACATGGGTTTCTTCCATTACAACGTCACTACATAAAATCACACTTTCCAAGAAGATATTTAGTAGCCATAGCTTTTGTTCACCACTCATATCGGCTTCAAATCCTTGATGGATGCCAAATATACATCTAGACACTCATTTTCAGGCATACATGATTTTCTTCCATTACAATGTCACTACACAAAATCACACTTTCGAAGAGCATATTTAGTAGCCATAGCCTTTGTTCACCACTCATATCAATTTCAAGTCCTTGATGCATGTCACATACACATCTAGAGACCCATTTTCAGCCATACATGGGTTTCTTCCATTACAACGTCACTACACAAAATTACACTTTCCAACAAGATATTTAGTAGCCGTAGCTTTTGTTCACCACTCATATCAGTTTCAAGTCCCTGATGCATGTCACATACACATCCAGAGACTCAGTTTCAGCCATACATGGGTTTCTTCCATTACAACGTCACAACACAAAATCACACTTTCCAAGAGAATATTTAGTAGCCATAGCTTGTTTTCACCACTCATATCAGTTTAAACTCCTTGATGCATGTCACATGCACACCTAGAGACTCATTTTCAGCCATACATGGGTTTATTCAATTACAACATCACTACACAAAATCTCACTTTCCAAGAAGATATTTAGTCGCCATAGCTTTTGTTCACCACTCATATCAGTTTCAAGTCCTTCATGCGTGTCGCAAACACATCTAGAGACCCATCTTCAGCCATACATGGGTTTTTTCCATTACAACATCACTACACAAAATTACCTTTTTCAAGACGATATTTAGTAGCCATAGCTTTTGTTCACCACGCATATCAAGTTCAAGTCCTTCACGCATGTCAAATACACATCTAGAGACCCATTTTCACCCATACATTCGTTTCTTCCATTACAACGTCACTACACAAAATCACACTTTCGAAGAAGATATTTACTAGACATAGCTTTTGTTCACCACTCATATCAGTTGCAAGTCCTTGATGCATGTCACATACACATCTAGAGACTCATTTTCAGCCATACATGGGTTTCTTCAATTACAACGTCACTACACAAAATCACACTTCCCAAGAAGATATTAAGTAGCCGTAGCTTTTGTTGACCCCACATATCAGTTTCAAGTCCTTAATGCATGTGACATACACATCTAGAGACTCATTTTCAGCCATACATAGGTTTCTTCTATCACAACATCACTACACAAAATCACACTTTTCAAGAAGATATATAGTAGCCGTAGCTTTTGTTCACCACTCATATCAGTTTCAAGTCCTTCATGCATGTCACATACACATCTAGAGACCCATTTTCAGCCATAGAATGGTTTCTTCCACTACAATGTCACTACACAAAATCACTCTTTCCAAGAAGATATTTAGTAGCCGTAGCTTTTGTTCACCACTCATATCAGTTTCAAGTCCTTCATGCATGTCACATACACATCTAGAGACTCATTTTCAGCCATACATGGGTTTCTTCCATTACAACGTCACTACACAAGATCAAACTTTCAAAGAATGTATTTAGTAGCCATAGCTTTTGTTAACCACACATATCAGCTTCAAGTCCTTGATGTATGTCACATACACATCTAGAGACTCATTTTCAGCCATACATGGGTTTCTTCCATTACAACATCATTACAAAAAATCAAACTTTCCCAGAAGATATTTAGTAGCCACAGCTTTTGTTCGCAACTCATATCAGTTTCAATTCCTTGATGCATGTCAAATACATATCTAGAGACTCATTTTCAGCCATACATGGGTTTCTTCCATTACAACATCACTACACAAAATCACACTTTCCAAGACGATATTTCGTAGCCGTAGCTTTTATTCACCACTCATATCACTTTAAAGTCCTTCATGCATGTCACATACACAAATAGAGACTCATTTTTGACCATAGATGAGTTTTTTCCATTACAACATCACTACACAAAATCACACTTTCCAAGAATATATTTAGTAGCCACAGCTTTTGTTTACCACTCATATAAATTTCAAGGCTTTGCACATGTCACATACACATCTAGAGACTCATTTTCAGCCATACATGGTCTTCTTCCATTACAACATCAGTACACAAAATCACACTTTCCATGAAGATATTTAGTAGCCATAGCTTTTGTTCACCACTCATATCAGTTTCAAGTCCTTGATGAATGTCACATACACATCTAGAGACTCATTTTCATCCATGCATGGGTTTCTTCCATTAAAACGTCACAACACAAAATCACACTTTCGAAGAAGATCTTTAGTAGCCATAGCTTTTGTTCACCACTCATATCAGTTTCAAGTCCTTGATGCATGTCACATACACATCTATAGACTCAATT
Source organism: Ceratopteris richardii (assembly GCA_020310875.1). Lineage (NCBI taxonomy): Eukaryota > Viridiplantae > Streptophyta > Polypodiopsida > Polypodiales > Pteridaceae > Ceratopteris > Ceratopteris richardii. The sequence continues at coordinate 26,244,773 of CM035406.1, forward strand.
TCGGCCATACATGGGTTTCTTCCATTACAACATCACTACACAAAATCACACTTTCCAAGAAGATATTTAGTAGCCATAGCTTTTTTTCACCATTCATATCAGTTTCAACCCCTTGATGCATGTCACATACACATCTAGAGACTCATTTTCAGCCATACAACGGTTTCTTCCATTAAAACGTCACTACAAAAAACCACACTTTCCAAGACGATATTTAGTATCCATAGCGTTTGTTCACCACTCATATCAGTTTTAAGTCCTTGATGCATTTCACATACACATCTAGAGACCCATTTTCAGCCATACATGGGTTTCTTCCATTACAACATCACAACAGAAAATTACACTTTCCGAGAACATATTTAGTAGCCATAGCTTTTGTTGACCACTCATATCAGATTCAAGACCTTGATGCATGTCACATACACATCTAGAGACTCATTTTCAGCCATACATAGGTTTCTCCTATTACAACGTCAATACACAAAATCACACTTTCCAACAAGATATTTAGTAGCCATAGCTTTTGTTCACCACTCATATTGGTTTCAAGTCCTGGATGCATGTCACATGTACATCTAGAGACTCATTTTTAGCCATACATGGGATTCTTCCATTACAATGTCACTACACAAAATGACACTTTCCAAGAGGATATTTAGTAGCCATAGCTTTTTTTCAGCACTCATACGAGTTTCACGTCCTTGATGCATGTCATATACATATCTAGAGACTCAAATTCATCCATACATCGGTTTCTTCCATTGCAAAATCACTAAAAATAATCACACTTTCCAAGAAGATATTTAGTAGCCATAACTGCTTTTGTTCACCACCCATATCAGTTTCAAGTCCTTGATGCATATCACATGCACATCTAGATACTCATTTTCAGCCATACATGGGTTTCTTGCATTACAACATCACTACACAAAAACACACTTTCCAAGAAGATATTTAGTAGCCATATTGGTTTCAACTCCTTGATGCATGTCACATACACATATGGAGACTCATTTTCGGCCATACAGGGGTTCCTTCCATTACAACGTCACTACACAAAATCACAGTTTCGAAGATGATATTTAGTACAAATATCTTTTGTTCACCACTCATATCAGTTTTAAGTCCTTGATGCATGTCACATACACATCTAGAGGCCCATTTTCAGCCATACATGGGTTTCTTCCAGTACAACATCTCTACACAAAATTACACTTTACAGGAAGATATTTAGTAGCCATAGCATTTGTTCACCACTCATATCAGATTCAAGTCCTTGATGCATGTCACATACACATCTAGAGACTCATTTTCAGCCATACATGGGTTTCTTCCATTACAACGTCACTACATAAAATCACACTTTCCAAGAAGATATTTAGTAGCCATAGCTTTTGTTCACTACTCATATCGGTTTCAAATCCCTGATGGATGCCAAATATACATCTAGAGACTCACTTTCAGCCATACATGGGTTTCTTCCATTACAATGTCACTACACAAAATCACACTTTCGAAGAGCATATTTAGTCACCATAGCTTTTGTTCACCACTCATATCAATTTCAAGTCCTTGATGCATGTCACATACACATCTAGAGACCCATTTTCAGCCGTACATGGGTTCTTCCATTACAACGTCACTACACAAAATCACACTTTCCAACAAGATATTTAGTAGCCATAGCTTTTGTTCACCACTCATATCAGTTTCAAGTCCCTGATGCATGTCACATACACATCTAGAGACTCAGATTCAGCCATACATGTGTTTCTTCCATTACAATCACTACACAAAATCACACTTTCCAAGAGAATAGTTAGTAGCCATAGCTTGTTTTCACCACTCATATCAGTTTCAAGTCCTTGATGCATGTCACATGCACACCTAGAGACTCATTTTCAGCCATACATGGGTTTATCCAATTACAACATCACTACAAAAAATCTCACTTTCCAAGAAGATATTTAGTTGCCATAGCTTTTGTTCACCACTCATATCAGTTTCGTGTCCTTCATGCGTGTCACATACACATCTAGAGACCCATCTTCAGCCATACATTGGTTTCTTCCATTAGAACATCACTACGCAAAATCACCTTTTCCAAGACGATATTTAGTAGCCATAGCTTTTCTTCACCACTCATATCAAGTTCAAGTCCTTCACGCATGTCACATACACATCTAGAGACCCATTTTCACTCATACATTGGTTTCTTCCATTACAACAACACTACACAAAATCACACTTTCCAAGAAGATATTTAGTAGCCATAGCTTTTGTTAACCACTCATATCAGTTTCAAGTTCTTGATGCATGTCACATACACATCTAGAGACTCATTTTCAGGCATACATGGGTTTCTTCCATTACAACATCACTACACAAAATCACACTTTCCAAGAAGATATTTAGTAGCCATAGCTTTTGTTCACCACTCATATCAGTTTAAGGTCCTTGCTGCATGTCACATACACATCTAGAGACTCATTTTCACCCATACATGGGTTTCTTCCATTACAATGTCACTACACAAAATCAAACTTTCTAAGAAGATATTTAGTAGACATAGCTTTTGTTCACCACTAATATCAGTTGCAAGTCCTTGATGCATGTCACATACACATCTAGAGACTCATTTTCAGCCATACATTTGGTTCTTCCATTACAACGTCACTACACAAAATCACACTTCCCAAGAAGATATTTAGTAGCCATAGCTTTTGTTCACCACACATATCAGTTTCGAGTCCTTAATGCATGTCACATACACATCTAGAGACTCATTTTCAGCCATACATGGGTTTCTTCCATTACAACATCACTACACAAAATCACACTTTTCGAGAAGATATTTAGTAGCCTTAGCTTTTGTTCACCACTCATATCAAACTCAAGTACTTCATGCATGGCACATACACATCTGAAGACGCATTTTCAGCCATACAATGGTTTCTTCCACTACAACTTCACTACATAAAATCACACTTTCCCAGAAGATATTTAGTAGACATAGCTTTTGTTCACCACTCATATTAATTGCAAGTCCTTGATGCATGTCACATACACATCTAGAGACTCATTTTCAGCCATACATGGGTTTTTTCCATTACAACGTCACTACACAAAATCACACTTCCCAAGAAGATATTTAATAGCCGTAGCTTTTGTTCACCACTCATATCAGTTTCAAGTCCTTCATGCATGTCACATACACATCTAGAGACTCATTTTCAGCCATACATGGGTTTCTTCCATTACAACGTCACTATACAAGATCAAACTTTCCAAGAATGTATTTAGTAGCCATAGCTTTTGTTAACCACACATATCAGCTTCAAGTCCTTGATGTATGTCACATACACATCTAGAGACTCATTTTCAGCCATACATGGGTTTCTTCCATTACAACATCACTACACAAAATCACACTTTTCGAGAAGATATTTAGTAGCCACAGCTTTTGTTCACCCCTCATATCAGTTTCAAGTCCTTGATGCATGTGACATACACATCTAGAGACCCATTTTCAGCCATACATTCGTTTCTTCCATTACAACGTCACTACACAAAATCACACTTTCCAAGAAGATATTTAGTAGCCACAGCTTTTGTTCACCACTCATATCAGTTTCAAGTTGTTGATGTATGTCACATAGACATCTAGAGACTCATCTTTAGCTATACATGGGTTTCTTCGATTACAATATCACTACACAAAATCACACTTTCCAAGAAGATATTTAGTGGCCATAGCTTTTGTTCACCACTCATATCAGTTTCAAGTCCTTCATGAAGTTCAGATACACATCTAGAGACTCATTTTCAGCCATACATGGGTTTCTTCCATTACAACGTCACTACACAAAATCACACTTTCCTAGAAGATATTAAGTAGCCATAGCTTTTGTTCACCTCTCATATGAGTTTCCAGTCCTTGATGCATGTCAGCTACACATCTAGAGACTCATTTTCAGCCATACATGGGTGTAGATCCCCCTCCCTTCTCTCTTTCCTCATTCTCTCTCTTTTCTCACTCTCTCTTTTTCTCTCTCTTTCTCTCTCCCTCCTTCTCTTTCCCATCTCTCTCTTCTCTTCCGATTTCCCCCTCTCTCTCTATTTCCCTCTCTTTCCCGTTCTCTCTCTCTTTTCCTCTCTCTCTATTTCCCTCTCTTTCCCGTTCTCTCTTTCTCCCTCTCACGGCCTACCCCTCACTTTCTCTCTCTATATTTCTCTCCCTTCTCTCTCCCCACCTTCTCATCCTCTCTCTCTCTCTCTCTCTCTCTCTCTCTCTCTCTCTCTCTCTCTCTCTCTCTCTCTCTCTCTCTCTCTCTCTCTCTCTCTCTCTCTCTCTCTCTCTCTCTCTCTCTCTCTCTCTCTCTCTCTCTCTCTCTCTCTCTCTCTCTCTCTCTCTCTCTCTCTCTCTCTCTCTCTCTCTCTCTCTCTCTCTCTCTCTCTCTCTCTCTCTCTCTCTCTCTCTCTCTCTCTCTCTCTCTTTTCCCCGCGTATGAACCCCTCTCTCTCTCTCTCTCTCTCTCTCTCTCTCTCTCTCTCTCTCTCTCTCTCTCTCTCTCTCTCTCTCTCTCTCTCTCTCTCTCTCTCCCTCTCTCTCTCTCTCTCTCTCTTCCCTCTCCCCCTCTTTCTCTTCCCTCTCTCTCTGCCATCCCTCTCTCTCTCTGCCCCGCCCTCCGCCTTCCTCCTCCGCCATCCGCCCTCCGCCCCCTCACCCCGCACCCTCTCCTTCTGCCTCCTCACCCGCTCGCCCCACCCCGCCACCCGCAAGCCCTCTCCTCCCGCCTCCTCACCCGCTACCCCCACCCCGCTACCCCCTAGCTTCCGCCACCTGACCAGTTTCCCCCCGCAAGCCCTCTCCTCCCGCAGTCCGCAAGCCCCGCCCCCGCCCCCGCCAGTTCCCCTCCCCGCAGGCCCTCTCCTCCCGCCTCCTCACACGCTGGCCCCACCCCGCCACCCACAAGCTCCCGCCTCCCGCCTCCTCACCCGCCCAGTTTCCCCCCCCGCAGGCCCTCTCCGCCCCGCCCTCCGCCACCCGCAGAACCCTCCCCCTCCTCCCCTCCGCCACCCGCAGCCCGCCACCGCAGAACCCCCCCTCTTCCCCTCCGCCACCCGCAGCCCGCCACCCGCCAGTTCCCCCCCCCCGCAGGCCCTCTCCTCCCGCCTCCTCACCCGCTGTCCCCACCCCGCCACCCCCAAGCTTCCGCCACCCGCCCAGTCCCCACCCCATTACCCCCCTCCTACCCACCCGCCCCTCACCCCCACGCACATACTCCCACACACACCCCTACACCTGCACATCCTCACATACACACACGCCCATACTTAGGCACACTCCCCCAATCATACACACACTCCCACACACCCGCACATGCAACCCACACACACCGACACACCCATGCACACACACACTTGCACATACATACCCATCCCCACACACATACACCAGTGCATATACACACACCCACACACCGACACATTCTTACTCCCATACACACTCACACCCCCGCACATGCACACACCCCCACACCCTCACGCATGCACTCACACACACACACATGCACACCCACACACATACATTCCAGCACACACTCACACACATACCATCACATACACCCATGCACACACACACACTTGCACATACATACCCACCCCCACACACATGCCACACACTCCCACACATATATAAACACACACCCACAAACCCACACTCACACTTTCACATTCACACATACCCCGCATTCACACACACATTCACACACACGCACCCACACGCACAAACACATATACACGGTCACTCACAATCACACAATCACATAGGAATAATGCAAAACTCCGGAGGCAATTCTTCAGTCTTGGCCATCTCAGAGATGACAGATATGGAGTCATAAAGAGGACATTAAAATTCATCAAATACAAGCTTGATGAGTCTGAGGATGCGAATGAGTACTTCAAGCCAGCTTGAGAGATGACCTTTCAAACTAAAGTATTTCTTGGGGCTCTAGGAATTGTGAAATTACCCTCCCTTTCCCACACTCAAGAGGAGTTTCTAAATCACCGGCAATGCAAATTAAGGGTCTCAATTTGACTACAAAAGAGGTATGGGATAAAAGTGTGCAGGGTAAAAAGGGAAATGCTTTTTGCCACCAACCATTCATGGCGACTACCTATTTTTGTGGATCTAATTCAAATCAAGTGGAATATTTGACCTACCCCCCAATTTTGGGTGATTAACCGGCGCGTGATCAGTGGACGTGAAGATTCGGCAAGGCTCTCTTGGCCTATTGGGGCCTATAAAATCGAAGGATTTGTGCTCATTTGCGGTACACGGGAGTTCATGTACAAGGTACATTTTTCTGGAGTCACTTTTCCGTGTGTATACGTGCAGAAGTTCTCACTTGCACTTGGTGGTTTCAAGTCTACTGTGGGAGCTACTCTGTAGTGTGTTTACAGAGGGGAGGCCTCTCAATGAAGGGCTATGAGCACTGTAGTGTAAAAGAGCAGTTTGGATTCTTCTTCTTTTCTATGAGGCAATGTTGTTGATTAGGTTCTATCCTCTTGTGAAAACCTTTGTATTGTTCTGAGTTAGTCTGTATATCATTGCCCTGAGTTTACACTTTTGAGTATCATTCATCATTTGCCCAACTTTGTAATCATTGATTTGAATCGTGCAGTGTATGGTCTTCCTTGGGTCATTTGTTGTCCATATTTTCTGAAGTAATTACCAGTCTGTACAATTCCTGTTGTGTGCCTGCTCACATAAATGTTAAAGGGTATACTTCCCTAAAGAGAACCCCCCTTGAGTAGGTGACGTACTGGACGTGTTCAATTTTCATTCTCTACTTTTGTTAAAAGCGGATACCCCAGTACCTCCTCTACAATGGGTTTCTTCGATTACAACATCACTACACAAAATCACACTTTCCAAGAAGATATTTAGTAGCCATAGCTTTTGTTCACCACTCATCTCAGTTTTGAGTCCTTGATGCATGTCACATACACATCTAGAGACTCATTTCCAGCCATACATGGGTTTCTTCCATTACAACATCATTACACAAAATCAAACTTTCCAAGAAGATATTTAGTAGCAGTAGCTTTTGTTCACCACTCATATTAGTTTCAAGACCTTAATGCATGTCACATACACATCTAGAGACTCATTTTCAGGCATACATGGGTTTCTTCCATTACAATATCACTACACAAAATCACACTTTCCAAGAAGATATCTAGTAGCCATAGCTTTTGTTCGCCACTCATATCAGTTTCAAGTCCTTGATGCATGTCACATACACATCTAGAGACTCATTTTCAGCCATACATGGGTTTCTTCCATTACAACGTCACTACACAAAATCACACTTTCCAAGAAGATATTTAGTAGCCATAGATTTTGTTCACCAAACATATCATTTTCAAGTCCTTCATGCATCTCACATACACATCTAGAGACTCATTTTCATCCATACACGAGTTTCTTCCATTACCACATCACTACACAAAACCACACTTTCCAAGATGATATTTAGTAGCCATAGCGTTTGTTACCACTCATATCAGTTTTAAGTCCTTGATGCATGTCACATACACATCTAGAGACCCATTTTCAGTCGTACATGGGTTTCTTCCATTACATTGTCACTACACAAAATCACACTTTCCAAGAAGATATTTAGTAGCCATAGCTTTTGTTCACCACTCATATGAGATTCAAGTCCTTGATGCATGTCACATACACATCTAGAGACTCATTTTTAGCCATACATAGGTTTCTTTCATTACAACGTCACTACACAAAATTGTTGGTGTAAATTACAAGCCTACACATTTGGATTAAAGGATGCATTGAAGTCTATACATACATGAAGAAGCATAGGAACATATGCTAGTGGTTAATTACCACTTTACCTCATTGTAAAAGTCAAATTGACTTGGAATCTCTTGTAATCACCTACCAAAAGGATTCGTGGAGAAAGTTCTGAACTGCTTATATGTAGCTCCTAAATCACGAAGGCACACTTCCACCTTATCATCATCATCTACATTCACGCCAATAGATGCAAGTGACTCACATATGCTTTTGATTTTTAGAGTGTAGTCACTTACCGACATGCTCTTTTTCTCCAATGTATGCAGCGCGTACTTGAGTTGGAATTTCCATGCCTTTGTATTGGTCTCGTACAAAGTGACCAAACTGTTCCAAGCCTCTTTTGGAGTCTTGGCATCCTGTATGTGTCCAATCATGCTATGTTGTATGCTAACAATGAGCCGATACATTACCTTTCATGCTCTTTGATTCCATTCCTCATATGCTCTTAACTGTTCTGTAGTCCGATTCCTTTCTGGTAACTGTGAAGCATTTTCATTCTCTCCTTCGATGTACTTCCAATAGCCTTTTCCCATCAAGAAATTCGTCATTGTGAATCTCCAAGCATGGAAGTTCTTCTTGTCCAGCTTATCGCTCATGAGCTTACTCATTCCATCTATGTTTTCCATTTCTGCAACAATTCACAACACCGCAACACACTACAAGTAGCACTTCTACTTGAACACTATCGCACTATGAGGTGAGAATTCGATCTCAGAAAAACACAGTTTTCATGTATCAACAGTACACAGAATCACTTGAAATTCTGGATCTGGAATATATGAGTGTCGCCGAACACAACGCAAGTTAGAATTTCTGAAACTGACCTGGTTTTTCTATATGACCCACCTTGCGGGCTCGAAACGGAGGTAGAGATGGCTCCGAAACTTCGATCTGACCTGGTTTTTATATGGGCCCCACCTTCATGCCGATTTTCATAGCCAATGGAGGTCGTTTGTGAGATCACATTTTCTCCATGCCTTGCTGCGTAGTCTTCACCGTCGCCTTCTCCACGAGCTCTCTATAGCGATGCCGGCTCTGATACCATGTCACGAGGAAGGAGATAAGGAAGAGAGCTCACACACACACTCTCACTCTCAAGGAGAAGCACATACAAAAATTGAGGCAAGGAAGAATGATCTTCTTCTTCTTCTTCTTCTATTACATAAAAGGAATGTACAAGAATGACCTAAAAACAAGAATACAACAAGTGCAATATATAAAGACCAGTACATAAGGAAAAACCTAATGTCCACGAATGAGTGAGCTGGCAAGAAACAAATGTGCCATCACTCTCGGTAGATAAATCTAATAAAGCTCAATGAAGTATCCCTGACATATACCGTCGTAACCACTATACATGTTAGAGAATCGAAAAAGTGGTATGTGTCATCGTGGATCATCACATGTTGAGCTTGATATCTGAACAAGAATTACCTAATTATCTGTGGGCAGAGAGTGTATCTACTACCATTTATCTTGTTAACAAGTTGCCATCAAAATCACTTGATGGGATGACCCCATATGAGGCATGGCATGGTAGAAGACCTTCACATGATCATTGCAGAATCTTTTGATGTGTTGCTTATGTGCATATCCAATCTCAAATCAGAGGTAAGCTAGACCCTAAGGTAGAGAAGTGCATCTTCATAGGGTATGACTTGAATAAAAAAGGATACAGGTTCTATAATCCATCCAACAAAGGATTTATGGTCAGTAGAGATGTTGTGTTTGATGAGAATGACTCTTGGTTTGAAAGTGAATGCAGGAAAATTAAGTTGCCATATGACTTGGAAGAGGAGTTTCCAAGCCTCACGAATGAGAAGCCAAACAAGATTGAAGACACCAAATCAGATGATGAGGACAACATCAACCTAGAAGAATTCAAAGCATGGAAATCAAAGGACAAAGCCAAAATGAAGACGTTGGAGAACATACCTCAATCATCCAACCAAGCAATCAGAAGATCACAAAGGGAGAGCAAGAAGCCAATAAGATATGGGTATGACACTTCTTTAGTTAGTAAGCATTCTATTTATCTTGCCAAAGACTTATCACATGAAGAGCCATCATCATATGAAGAGGCAAAGACCAAGGCAAAATGGAAGGAAGCTATGGATGAAGAAATTGAATCACTCAAGGAGAATGATACTTGGGAGCTAGTGCCAAAGAAGGATTCCATAAATGTAATTAGTTCAAGATGGATCTACAAGACCAAGAGAAATTCAAATGGATCGATAAGCAGGTACAAAGCTAGACTTGTGGCTAATGGTTTTACACAAACCCAAGGAGTTGAGTATGAATAAACCTTCTCACCTATGGCCAAAATGCCAACCATCAGGGTATTGGTGAGGCATCAAAGAATTCGAACATGTACCAATTGGATGTAAAAAATGCATTTCTTAATGGCTGGATTTCAAAAGAGGGTTACATGGCTCAACCTCCTGGCTATGAGGACCCAAAAAAGGTAAATCATGTGTATAAACTGAACAACACTCTTTATGGATTGAAGCAGGCACCTAGGGCACGGAACCATAGGTTGACCACATACCTTCAAGATCAAGGATTCTTTGTTTGTTAAAAGAAGTAATTCAGATGTGATATACCTATGTGTGTATATTGATGATATCATACTTATAGGTAATGATGTTAATGGTATCAAGCAGATCAAGAGTCAAATGATGCAGGAGTTCAAAATAAGTGATCTAGGGTCACTTAAGTATTTTCTTGGACTTGAGTTAGTCTATACTAACTTTGGAATTTACATTACTCAATGAAACTATGTACATGACATGTTAAAGAGGTTTCACTTGCAGCATGCCAATGTAGCAAGCACGCCTATGGAGGTAAACCAAAAATTAAGTGCTCATGAAGGCGATGTGCTTGAAAATATTACAGAATACCAAAGCATAGTGGGAATCTTAAACTATGCTACATTGACAAGGATTTATATTGCTTATGGCGTGTCTTAAGTCAATTTATGCACAAACCTAGAGCACCTCACTTGGAAGCTTCCAAGAGAATTTTAAAGTACCTTAAGGGCACTCCAAATCAAGGTTTATACTTTCCTTATACTTCAGATTTGTACATCAAAATATATTCAGATGCAGATTGGGCAGGTTGCAAGGATGACAGGAGTACCTCAGGTTATCTCTCTTTTGCAGGTGATGAACTTATTTCATGGTCTTCCAAGAAGCAACCTATCGTTTCTTTATCTTCAACAAAGGCTGAATATGGAGGACTAGCTAATGCTACTCAAGAAGCCATTTGGATTAGATTGTGATATGCAAACTTAGGATTACATGCTAACTCTCCAATGATTTTTCGAGACAATATAAGCTCTTTACAACTTGTAGCAAATCCTATCTATCATGCTGGGACCAAGCATATTGCGGTCCACTATCATTATGTGAGACAGAAGCTATTGAGCAAGGAAATTCAGTTGGCATATGTATAAAAAAATATGCAATGTGCAGACTTATTTACCAAAGCACTTGATGGTACTAAACTTTGCAAGTTTAAACTATGATTGGATTGCAGGACATTCAAGAGAATTGATGAAGAAGACCAAGCCAAGATGTTTGGCTTGAGGGGAAACTGTTGGTGCAAGTGACAAGCCTACACACTTGGCTAGGCATGAGAAGTGTTTATGTGCAAATGATTTAAGACCCATAAGAACCATTGCTTATGGATTGTTACCTTTTATCTTTTGTAAACAAACATTTACATTAAAAGAATATTGTAAAGCCTAGAAACCTGTGGAGTTTGGAAGAGCTATAGTTATGAATAATGCTTGAGAGAATATCTCCTAAATTAATGGATCACTTTTTCGTGAGAGCCAAAATTTGAATTCAAAATTCAAACTTGGGAAAGCATCTATAAAAACCTCTTGTAAAATTTCGCGGGATATCCACTCCATTCATGTTCCTTAGTTGATGACATTGTAGAAAGTGTGTGGCTCACCTCATGGCCTAAACTTCTCACTATCCATTAGGGGAAAAAATGAGCCCTGCATGGGCCTTGTAAGGATTTGAATTAAAAAGCTTAATCTAGGATTTGAATTAAAAAGCTTAATCTAGGAGAAATACAATTTTGGCCATTGAATATAAGAAGGAGAATCCAAGGGCCCATGTTAATTGCCGCCTTGACTTTTGTCTTTCTTCCTAAACCCTTGGATCATCTAGCCAATCTAAGGGCTCTTATTGATTCGCAAGCAATCCAAAACCATTAAAGAGTCTATAACAACTAGTTACAGGTGGGTTTTGCTCCTTTGACCACAAAAAACCAAGGGAAGCCTATGCCTAGTCTATCACATTAAGGGACTAGACTGTGGCCACCACCCTCTTCTCATTGGTCCATCACTAATCAGCCCTCAAGCTAAAAGGCCCAAGGAGGGTCCATTTTTTCCCCTAAAGCATTGGGCATTGATTATCATGCCAATGATCATGTACAACATTTTCATATAATACAATAGATCATTGCTTATATCTGTTGATCTCTCTATCATTGTCACTCAGATTAGTGTACTTTTCTTGCTCATATCGCAGTCATTACTCCACCATTTTTAATGTTCTATGGCTCGTTGGATTCAGCTCTAAGTCTACAACATGTTGAAAAATGTTGAAGACATTCCATTTCGTGAATTACGAGAAAACCTGCTTGAAGTGGTCACTAGTCATTCTCTACAAAGGTCCTAAAAAAGCGAGGGTAATGCTACACTTGCTAAATTTATTGCTTTGTGTATAGTCAATAATTTTAAGTGGTTTCACTTGGAAGCATTAGCTATTTAAGTTACTTAGGTATCCTTAGAAGGAATTTTTCTAATTCTTACTGTACTGGGAGCACTGAGCTTAGCAAGCAGCAGGTGTGTGAACCAAAATAGAAGCTTTTTGATGATTTGTGAATTGTGAAGTTATCTGTTTTGGACCAATCATTACATGGATCATCTCCAAAGTACATAGGCACTTATTTAATGTCATTGGAAAGCTAAAAGGGCCTACAACCCAACTCTGAAGCGAAAGAGGGCTCGTAGAGAGCAGGGATTCGCAGTACCAACTCATTTCTTGGAGTGTCCATCCATCTTTCCCAACACTTGCGAGATCCTTATTCATTACATCACTCCTAGAGGGAGTTTGTTGATATATTCTAGTAGTGATATGTGCGAAGACACTTAGGACTATGTCAGAACTTTTTTACTTCTTTAGGATGTTTTGCTTCTCCATCTTGTATGTGTGATAATAACCCTAATTGTCTTCTCATCTTTTCTTCATTCACTTAGTAATACATTATGTGTTGTGCTCCACGCTTCTTCTTCTTCTTCCTTGGTCCTTAAACTCCAATAAAAACATTGGCTAGAAGCCCTAAGAAGAGGAATTGGATCACAAAATACGAACAAAGAAATTAGTACTCGATTATTATTATAATTTAAGATGCATAAAAGTGCACTAAAACATTATTTTTACATACTCATCTGTTTTTTTTCGAGGAAGTTTTTTCACTATATTAGGTAGCATGAACAATATAGATATGCATTACCTTTTGATTTTGAAAAAGAGAATGGTTCTAAGCCCTATGAATGATTGATAAATGGTGAAGTTTTTTTTAGCCTGTCCAACTTGTTTTTGTGGTTTCTAAGATAATCTCTAGGACAAAAAACTAATAGCACGGGACAAGGTGTCAATACCTTCCTTTTCATTGAAGTGCACCATATTAACATATGGTTCTTTGGATGATGGTAGGTAAAAACCAAGCCTTGTCATTGATTTTTTGTTTTATAGACTTTGGAGAGGCAAGACTCACAAGTTTGAATTATACCACTAGGGCTCTACCATGTTTTACAATTAATAAGAAAAAAACAATTATCACACTTTAAAGCTTTAATTTTTTAAATTTGTGTATTTTCACCATTAGGATATATGATGTAGGAAAATTTATCTATAATGTTGTTTAGATGTTCATACATACATTGATATGTAAATGTATGCATACATACACACATACTGCAAGAGAGTGATGATTACGAACACCATGTGTTAGAGAGATGACTCTCCTCCCAATTACCATATGCCTGTATATATAGCTCTCTTCAAGCGACGGCCTACTAGGGTAGGTGGATACTGACCATCCAAGTGTCAACCATGTAACTACATGTGCGCGTCCTAGCTGATTGCGGTTAACTCAAGGATGCTTCTAGAAGCTCTGGAGCTCTTTGCTCAAGACTCTTTCTCCATGCTCCTCATAGGGGTTGAACTCAAGAACTTCTCCTTTACATCCATATGACTGAACCACTATACTAAGTCGAGCACATGACCTTATACTTATGTGTAATCTCAAGATTTTTGGCCATATACACGAGTGACCAAATGGTGTATGATTTCATATTTGTTTGAACCAGCTAGACCCTTAGATCATACACTTACTTTATTATGCATACATACACATAAACACACCCACACACACGTATCTTTCTCTATGTGTGTGTGTATATATATATATATATACATATATATATATATATATATATATATATATATATATATATATATATATATATATATATATATATATATATATATATATATATATATATATATATATATATATATATCTGTGTGTGTGAGTGTGTGTGTGTGAGAGAGAGATGTGTGTGTGTGGATGTCTATGTGTACGTATGCGTGTGTAAGATCACAAGACACTAACTTTAACTTTCAAGAATGGGAACCCTCATTCTCATCATTTTTTTTTCTAGAGAATCAGAAGAACTTTGTTTCGAAAACAAGCAAAAATCAAGAAGTATACTCTTGAATCTTAGTTTGCCCTACAGAATCCAGTTCCGGCGCTTCATCGCATGCATTGTTCGTATCTAGTCGACCGAAACAGAGATGGAGATGAGAATTGTAAAAAGGAGATATTGATCGATTGTATTCGTGCTTTTACTAGAGAGCTTGATCTTGTAATTATCCCTTCCGGACATGCTGTTGAACTTGCCCTAGCGAGTCGGGAGCTAAAAATTGAGCAGAGCTAAATTTCGCGAAGCCCGATTTATCACGGTTTCACCATAAAGAATTACACATTGCCGCAGCTTTCTCCTCTCTAAAACAGGAAGTGGATTCTGCAAAGCCTAAGCAGACGCCGCCATTCCTCAGCTAACCTCTTGTACGGCCTCTCCTTGCCTATATGTATCTCCCTTCTCCATCAATCGTCTGCGGACTTGTCTTCCATCCTGTACTAGTGATTGGAGAGTGATTTTATCAAGAAGCTGACAGATTTTCATTGTTCTTGTTGGATATCTTTAACGCGCAGAATGCTTAAGATATCTATGCCTACGTGGTTCGATTATCCATAGTCGTCGCCGTGAAGACAGCAAGGAGCAAGGAATGTTTCAATCGTTTCATCGTTGAAACAATTACGTTGAATCTTAAGAATATTGGTAATGCCACCTTCGTCTGCATAAAATTAGTTCAACTAACCTCGTTCACTTTATATATTGACTAACCAATCTTGTTCGTCATCTTCGCAAATCAGGGATCTCCCATGGACCGTTAGCGACAGGCCAAACCAATGAATACCGTTGGTTTCGTGGTTTCTGTGGTAGAATCAGCTTGAAAACAGTTCCTAAGAACAAATTTGTTTTCTTCATCAGCTAACTGTGTCATAGCGAATTGGTGGTGGATGCAATTCATAGAGAAGCTTTGACTCCCGTCCAAGACGCCTACATTGGAACACGGGCATTCCCTTCTGCTTCAGCGTGCAACACGGGCTCCACTTGACATGCAAAAACAACCTCGCTCCTCCACCTCTTCATGGCACAGCTGTTCGTGCACGACGACCAAGCCTTGCCACCGTGCGGCCCTCCAGCACTACCTCTTGCTTCCGTACATGACAAGGGCTTCAATATGCCCAGGAACCAAGTCTCTCCGCAAGGGATTCCTTCGTCTGGCTCAAGCATCACTGTGTGCCACTAGCATTCTTGGACAATGCTATGGAAACCCTCTCTCCCTTGCTTAACAACAGTTCTCCTACAGATGTTATTACCATGGACTATCAACCTCCCTCTGTCTATGGCCATCAACATATGCCCGCTCTTCAACATCCACAATGGTTACAATGAACCTCTACACCCAAACAATTCAGAAAATTCTTTATTTGTGAACAATTCTCATCCAATAAAGGCTCCTTTCCAGCTTGATGCGGACATTCCACCACACTCTATGTACGGCCTTCCACAAATGCCATACTGCATTTTCCTCTATGGTGACGATGCAATGCTCTGGCGTGGGCCAAACACATAGAGTTCGATGCAATACTCTGATGATGTCTTCGCAAAGCAACTCTCCAACACATTTGAAGGCTGCAACAATTAGCGATTCTCTTGCAACCAAATGAAACTTCACTCGCGAAAAAATGAGCAACCATAATTTCAAGTCTCCTCAGCTTTACAACAATCATTTACGATCAACTTTGTATTGCAATACTTATGTTCCTTTTCATTGATAGTCATTCACAACCATTGTATGCATCATTGCCTCTGTATAAATGATGTATCTTACGGGGGCGTGTTGGCGGATTAATCCACATCACATACACACACTACAACATATCGAGGGTATACCGAGGTTGCTACCGAGGCAAATGAACGGGCGTGAATTCTTCGCGACGATCGTGTCGCAGTCGGTATAGGCGTCGGAAAGAAAGCGTCGGTATGGGCACCGGTATAAGCTCGGTATATGCATCGGTATAAGCGTCGGTATTTCCGACGCAAATACTGACGTCTATACCGACATTTGTTGGGTGTACCGGCGCATATATCAACGACCATACTGGACCTACCGACGCGTATACCGACGACCATACCTGCACAAAATTTTTTGGACAGAGTGTGTTGTCTTTTGCTAAAGCATGATGTTGTTTAGCAAAAGACAATACACTCTACCCAACTGAGTACATGTGTTATGTACTCTAATGACAACCAAAACATAAACTTATATGAACAAAAATGAACAATGATTCATGTATAGAAAGTCGTATATTCCATAAATGAAAAATGTACAAAATATTTACACCTACAATCCTGCAACAAAACATATGTATAAAATAAGTCCAATTAACATGACATTTATAAACAACAACTAGAAACACGAAACCAAGATATAACTTTACCTAATCAAGAATATTCTCCCATGAGACGATTGCACCACGTCCCTCTAAGTCTTGTAACAGTGCAGTCAGTCCATGTCGATATCCATACGATTCTTAGTAGCGCATACTGTCGTATCCGCCGCTACCTAAATGCGACGTTCCAACCGTATTAACCGTGTGGCCACCACATCTCTTTGTTGACATTGTCGATGCGACATCACCTCGCGTGCTGTATGTTGTATCCAATCGGAACTCACAACAGGATTGCCAGGTGCTCGCCGGTCACTCTTCATATATGCATTGTGTGATATGATTTTTAGAGTCTCTATCCTGTTCGGCCCATTTTAACATTACTAAATGACCGAATTCGATAGAGCAGAGTTGTCGTATACGTTGTCGAATTGACTTCCCCGTCGCATCCATAACTTGAGCTGCATTATGGATATGATATATCTTTGATTCATCATGATCATGTGCACCCCAAGGTGTATGTGGAGATCCCATCTGATGCAATATGAAGATCTCATCTCATCCAATGTATATATATGCATGCTTAAGCTTGTATACATATGCATTCATGTATACATATGCATTCATGTATGCATATGCATTCATGTATGCATATGCCTTCATGTATGCATATGCATTCATGTATGCATATGCATTCACGTATGCATATGCATTCATGTATGCATATGCTTGCTTGTATGCATATGCATGCTTAAGCTTCTATACATATGCATTCATGTATACATATGCATATGCATATGCATACATGTATACATATGCATATGCATATGCATACATGTATACATATACATACGCATATGCTTGTTTGTATACTTACATGTACATATACATGTATGTATATGCATACATGTATGCATATGCATATGCATACATGTATACATATACATATACATATGCATATCCTTGCTTGTATATACATATACATATGCATATGCTTGCTTGTATACATACATGTACATATACATGTATGTATATGCTTGCTTGCTTACATATGCATGGAGAGAGAGAAAGAAAAAGGGAGAGAGGGAGAGAGAGGAAGAGAAAGAGAAAGAGAGGGAAATAGAGAGAGAGGGGGAAATCGAAAGGGAAGAGAGAGGGAAAAAGAAAGAGAGGGAAATAGAGAGACATAGGCCGAAAGAAAATAGAGAGAGAGTGAGAGAAGGAAGAGAGAGAGAGGGACCGAGAGAGAGAGGGAAAGATAGCGAGAGGGGGAGAGAAAGAGGGAGAGAGAGAGAGAGAAAGAGAGAGAAAGAGAGAGAGTGAGAAAAAGAGAGAGAAAGGGGAAAGAGAGAAGGGGATAGAGAGATAGGTATCAAAACAAAAGAAAAGATGAAAGCAACGACTGCTCAGAACTCAAATATGTCCATGTCCATGAAGCTGCAGCCCACGGCATTTTTCCTCTCAATCTCGGCAACCGATGTTACGACAGTGATGAAGCTGTTTTATCTGAGAAATTAAGAAGCTCTGACCTCTGGCACATGACACAAACAGAGAGAGAAAAAAGAAGAAGGAGTTCTACATACACCTACACACACATATTCATACATGCACACACCCGTCAGAAGACACTTGGCTGTGAGGAGCATGCAGAAGCATAGAAGAAAAATGACATCTAAGCCAAACATGAAGGAGCTCTTCTCAGGATGAACATGGGTCTAGAAGTACAATGAACCAAAAGCAAGATTGGGTCTCGCACATCAAGAGGGGCAGAAGAAGGCTCAAGATAATGGTGCAGAACGCTTTATTACACATTATGGAGTACTATGGCCAAACATCCCACGGTGGTCTTGAAATTCTGGGATTAAATCAATGATAATCATAGATGGCAGGTGCAAAGGTAAAAGGTAATTGTTAGAAAGAGGAAGTGGAACTGACACCAACCATGCACAGCGACTCCCTATTTTTGTGGATCTACTTTAAATCAAGTGGAATATTTGACCTACCCCTCCAATTTTGGGTATTCCACCGGCGCGTGATCAATGGACGTGAAGATTCGGCAAGGCTCTTGACCTATTGAGGCCTATAAAAACAATGGATTTGTGCTCATTTGGGGTACATTTTTTTTGGAGTTACTTTGGCGCGTGTATACGTGCAAAAGTTCTCTCTTGCGCTTGGTGGTTTCAAGCCTATTGTAGGAGCTACTCTGTAGTGTGGATACAGAGGGTAGGCTTCTCAGTGGAGGGCTATGAGCACTATAGTGTAAGAGAGTGTCTTGGATGTTCTTTCCTTTCTGTGAGACACTATTGGTGTTAAGCTCTATTCTCTTGAGCAATTCCTTCATCATTTGTATTGATCTGTAGTTATCTTCATAGAGTACCACGAAGCTCTGAGCATTAGTTTTTGAGCATTTCCTTGACAAATCTTGTAATCATCTGAATCGAATCAAGAAGTGTATGGTCTTCCTTGGTCAATTGTTGTCCATATTTTTTGAAGTATCTCCTTGTTATCTACCTGATCACAGAAATGTTAAAGAGTATACTTCCCTAAAGAGAACCCCCCTTGAGTAGGCGACGTACTGGATGTGTTAATCTTCATTCTCTACTTTTGTTAAAAGCGGATACCCCAGTACCTCCTCTACAGTTTGGCACGCCCGGTGGGACCTTTGCATTTCTGTGAGAGGTATTTTTGCCCTATTACATTTGCAAGTAGGTACATGACCCATACACGGGCAGATAAGGAGTCTCTTCGTGTTCGGAGGAGCCTTAACAAGTTAGCCATAACCACGACTAGTGAGTCTACCTCCCCTCTGCCCTCCGTAAATTTATCAATTGATTTGGGTGTGACACCATTGTCGAAAGAGGGGTATAGGAGAACTCTAGACTTCTCCTCAGATACGTCCGAAGAAACACCAGTACAAATGGAGGATCTCTCTCATTTACTCTCCAGATTAAATATCAAATTCCCTACCTTCAAGGGACAAGCCTATGAGGATGCTGATGATCATGTGAGAAGATTCATCTCTTTATGCCGTGGACGAGGTTTGCAAAATAGAGAGGATGCAATGCTGGCACTCTTTCCATCCACATTAGAGGGTCTTGCAGATAAATGGTATAGTCAATATGCAGATGGCCATTTCACTACATGGGAGGCTTTGAAGGCGCGTTCTCACAGACATTCCGACCAAGTGATTCCTCGGAAAGAGCTCTAGATCAGCTAGAGAATTTGAAGCTAAGACCAGGTGAATCCTTTCATGAACTTCACACTAGAACAAAAGCACTTGTTGCACGTCTGCCACATGCTCCAGGTGACTTTTTGGTTAAAAAGTGGATCGAAAAGGCTCTGCCTAGGTCATCTCAGCAGAAGCTTCGTGAATCTCTTAGATTGGATGCGACCCTCAATGATTTTGTTGCAGCGGCATCACGCATTGAAGAAGCAAGGCAACATTTTGAAGGGGATACACAACAAAAGTATGCTGCAGATCTGGATCCTATTGAGCAACTAAGGAGGGAACTGGAAGCATTGAAGATGCAACAAAATCAACAAGAAGAGAAGGTCGTGCCACCACTGCGTCGCACTGATGATGAAGTAGCTCAACTTCGCCGAGAGTTAGAAGATTTGAAGACCACTCAGGATATAAGGAGACAAATTTGGTGTACAATCTGTAACAACAATGGACATTCCAATGCTAATTGCCCTATTAAGGTAAGCTGTCAATTTTGTGGAAAAGATGGTCATGAAGCCAGAGATTGTTATTACCTCAAGGGTACACAGCAGAGAGGTAACCCTCAAACTTTGGATTCATACTATGCTAGTACTTCAAATACATCTAATAGAGAGGAGAATAGGCCTGCAAAGCCTAGATATAATAGACTCTTGATGTGCTATCGTTGTGGTGAATATGGCCACATGCAAAATAGGTGTTCCCTCCCAGAAGATGCACCTCCTTGTCAACATTGTCCAGAGGCCAAGGATCATTATACCAAAGATTGCCCAAGAGGTCGTCCTGCTCCAATTCATATGATTGCAGTCTCTCCACATGAAGAAGGAAAAACCACTCAGACTTATGCTGTTTCATCCTCTGCAATGCCCATGATGACTAGAGCTAGGCAAGCAGCTGCAACCCAG
Organism: Ceratopteris richardii; assembly: GCA_020310875.1. Lineage (NCBI taxonomy): Eukaryota > Viridiplantae > Streptophyta > Polypodiopsida > Polypodiales > Pteridaceae > Ceratopteris > Ceratopteris richardii. Next base: position 26,265,891 of record CM035406.1, read on the forward strand.
AGAGATGAACAACAAGGATTTCAGGATAAAGAGGAAGAAAAGGAGTCTGGATGGAAGGACCAAGCACAAATTGAAGGAGCTTATAATAAGATGACTACTTCTCTAAAGGGCCAACCAACAAGTTTGCAAGAAAACACTCAGGAGGTAAACATTGAACAGATCTTGAAAGGTATTCATCACAAGGTTAGTCTATATGAACTTATAAGGATGGATTCAAAAATAAGAAGCGACTTACTAAAGATTATACACTCTGCTCACTTGGTCCAATCACTTAGTATAGATGGTTTCATGGTTGATTTTCCCCCTGCACCCTTAGCAGACTACCAAAGCTCAAGATTATCTGTTTGTATAAAGGATGAAACTCTCACAGGTGTGATCATAGATGGAGGCTCTGGTATCAATTTAATGCCAGATTTTACAATGAAGAAGCTGAAATTGAACCCCACCAAGTTGGCACCATTCACGGTTACATTGGCAGATCAACATCGGGTTGCGCCACTGGGCATTATTGAGAAGGTACTGATGGTAGTACAGGGCTTCCATTTTGTTCTAGATTTTGTTGTTATTGCACTTCCACAGGAGACTTCTTACCCTCTACTCCTGGGGAGACCTTGGCTGAGACAAGCAAAAGCTTTGCAAGATTGGGGAAAAAATAAACTATGGATTTCAACAAATACCAATAGCCAACTGCAACTACATTTGGAAGAAGGATTCAACTCAAGAAAAACTATAGGATATACTGTGGACACTCAGGTAATGCCCTCTCTACCCCAAGAAGAGGATACATTGTTAAATTGGATGATGGGAAGTGCAGAGTGTTGCACAGTGGAGATTAATGAAATTGAGGAAGAAGTTGCAGATAAGGTAATTACAGGAAAGGGCAATGAAGACCACAAGGTGTTGGAGAATGAGCAATTGCAGGAAAGCACAAACCTTGAGGAAGCAACCCAGATAAAAGTATCAGAGGTAGAAGATTTTGAACCTAAGGGCAGAGAAGATCTTCCTTTCTCAGATATACCTCAAGGATGGATGGAAGAACATGTTGCAGAATATAAATTAAACTCCACTCCTGCATATAGTGGAGATGATTTATCAAACAAGGCCAGTCCTGAAACATTGGTTCAAGAAGTAAATTTAGGGGATGAAGAGAACCCTCAAGTAGTCCATTTGGCATCCTGGTTGTGGCATTATCCTAATTTACTACAGAAGGTAACTTCTTTGCTCTTTACTTACAAAAGTGTCTTTGCATGGTCCTACAAAGATCTAACAGGAATACCAGAAGAGCTTGGATTACATCGGATACCCTTGGTTGAGGGAGTTGCGCCTGCAAGAAGTAGGCCATATCGACTCAATCCGAAGTATGCAGAGGCGGTGTAAATCCCCCTCCTCTCTCTCGAATCCCCTCTCCCTCTCTCCCTTTTTCGTTCTCTCTCTTTTCCCGCGTACGAACCCTCTCTCTCTCTCTCTCTCTCTCTTTCTCTCTCTCTCTCTCTCTCTCTCTCTCTCTCTCTCTCTCTCTCTCTCTCTCTCTCTCTCTCTCTCTCTCTCTCTCTCTCTCTCTCTCTCTCTCTCTCTCTCTCTCTCTCTCTCTCTCTCTCTCTCCCCTCTTTCTCCTCCCTCCTTTCTCTCTCCTCCCCTGCCCCCGTGTGCCCTCCCTCCCTCTCTCTCCCTCTCTCTTCCCCTCCCTTTCTCTCTCCTCCGCCACCCGCAGCAGCCCCCGCCCCCGCCTCCGCTGCCCTCCCCTCCGCCACCCGCTGCCCTCCCCTCCGCCCTCCGCCGGTCCGCCCACCTCTGCCCCCCCGCTCTCTCTTCCCCTCTCCCTTCTCTCTCCTCCACCCACCCGCCTCCGCCTCCTCTTCCTCTACCCACCCGCCTCCGCCTCCGCCTCCTCTACCCACCCGCCTCAGTGTTGTTGATTAGGTTCTATCCTCTTGTGAAATTCTTTGTATTATTCTGAGTTAGTCTGCGTATCAGTGGCCCATTATGCTAATGAGAAGGATCTGTTGTTTTAGAGTTATTTACTTTTAGGGTGGCTTGTTAGCCCTAAGCTTGCGGCTCGTTAGCACAAAGTTTGCACTTCTGAGCATCACTCTGGCCAACCTTGTAATCACCTGATTTGAATCAAGAAGTGTACGGTCTTCTTTGGTCATTTGTTGTCCAGATTTTCCGAAGTATTTACCACTCTGTGCAATCCGTGTTATCTACCTGCTCACAAAAATGTTAAAGGGTATACTTCCCTAAAGAGAACCCCCCTTGAGTAGGCGACGTACTGGAAGTGTTAATCTTTAATCTTTAATCTTGTTAAAAGCAGATACCCCAGTACCTCCTCTACAGTTTGGTACGCCCGGCGGGACCTTTGCATTTTGGTGAGAGGTGTTTTTCCCTATTGCAATTGCGAATAGGTACATGACCCATACACGAGCAGATAAGGAATCACTTCGTGTTCGAAGGAGCCTTAACAAGTTAGCAATAACCACGGCTAGTGAGTCTACCTCCCCTCTGTCCTCCCTAAATTTATCTATTGATTTGGGTGCGACACCATTGTCAAAAGAGGGGTATAGGAGAACTCTAGACTTCTCCTCAGATACATCCGAAGAAACACCAGTACAGATGGAGGATCTCTCTCATTTGCTCTCCAGATTAAATATCAAATTCCCTACCTTCAAGGGACATGCTTATGAGGATGCTGATGATCATGTGAGAAGATTCATCTCTTTATGCCGTGGACGAGGTTTGCAAAATAGAGAGGATGCAATGCTGGCCCTTTTTCCATCCACATTGGAGGGTCTTGCAGATAAATGGTATAGTCAATATGCAGATGGCCATTTCACTACATGGGAAGCTCTGAAGGCGGCGTTCTCACAAACATTCAGACCAAGTGATTCCTCGGAAAGAGCTCTAGATCAGCTAGAGAATTTGAAGCTAAGACCAGGTGAATCCTTTCATGAACTTCACACTAGAACAAAAGCACTTGTTGCACGTCTGCCACATGCTCCAGGTGACTTTTTGGTTAAAAAGTGGATTGAAAAGGCTCTGCCTAGGTCATCTCAGCAGAAGCTTCGTGAATCTCTTAGATTGGATGCGACCCTCAATGATTTTGTTGCAGCGGCATCACGCATTGAAGAAGCAAGGCAACATTTTGAAGGGGATACACAACAAAAATATGCTGCAGATCTGGATCCTATTGAGCAACTAAGGAGGGAACTGGAAGCATTGAAGATGGAACAAAATCAACAAGAAGAGAAGGTCTTGCCACCACTACGTCGCACTGATGATGAAGTAACCCAACTTCGCCGAGAGTTAGAAGATTTGAAGACCACTCAGGATATAAGGAGACAAATTTGGTGTACAATCTGTAATAACAATGGACACTCCAATGCTAATTGCCCTATTAAGGTAAGCTGTCAATTTTGTGGAAAGGATGGTCATGAAGCTAGGGATAGCTATTACCTCAAGGGTACAAAGCAGAGAGGTAACCCTCAAAATTTGGATTCATATTATGCTAGTACTTCAAATACATCTAATAGGGAGGAGAATCGGCCCGCAAAGCCTAGATACAATAGACCTTTGATGTGCTATCGTTGTGGTGAGTATGGCCACATGCAAAATCGGTGTTCCCTCCCTGAAGATGCATCTCCTTGTCAACATTGTCCAGAGGCCAAGGATCATTATACTAAAGATTGCCCAAGAGGTCGTCCTGCTCCAATCCACATGATTGCAGTCTCTCCACATGAAGAAGTGAAAACCACTCAGACTTATGCTGTCTCATCCTCTACTATGCCCATAATGACTAGAGCTAGGCAAGCAGCTGTAACCCAGAGAGATGAACAACAAGGATTTCAGGATAAAGAGGAGGAAAAGAAGTCTGGATGGAAGGATCAAGTAGAAATTGAAGGAGCTTATGATAAGATGACTACTTCTCTAAAGGGTCAACCATCAAGTCTGCAAGAAAACACTCAGGAGGTAAACATTGAACTGATCTTGAAAGGTATTCATCACAAGGTTAGTCTATATGAACTGATAAGGATGGATTCAAAAATAAGAAGTGACTTACTAAAGATTATACACTCTGCTCACTTGGTCCAATCACCTAGTATAGATGGATTCATGATTGATTTTCCCCCTGCACCCTTAGCAGACTACAAAAGTTCAAGGTTATCAGTTTGTATAAAGGATGAAGCTCTTACAGGTGTGATCATAGATGGAGGCTCTGGTATCAATTTGATGCCAGATTTTACCATGAAGAAGCTAAATTTGAACCCCACCAAAATGGCACCATTTACTGTTACACTAGCAGATCAACATCGGATTGCGCCTCTTGGCATTATTGAAAAGGTACGGATGATAGTACAGGGTTGCCACTTTGTGTTGGATTTTGTTGTTATTGCACTTCCACAGGAGACTTCCTACCCTTTGCTCCTGGGAAGGCCTTGGTTAAGGCAAGCAAAGGCTGTACAGGATTGGGGAAAGAACAAGTTATGGATTTCCACATGTACTAACAATCAATTTCAGTTACATTTGGAAGAAGGATCAGACATCAACAAGGCTACTGGGTATACAATGGAAACTCGGGTAATGCCTTCAGAAGATGATGCCCTATTAAGTTGGATGATGGGAAGTGCAGAATGCTGCACAATGGAGATATGTCAGGTAAATGAAGATTTTGCAGAAGCAACACAAGGAGGACGGGAAGAGGGAAAAACTGATGTTCTTCACTTGAACAAAATAGAAAAGAGTAAGCAAGGAAGTCAAGCTTATCTTTTGCAGGCACCTCCTGAAGGACAGAAATCTCTACTTGAGTCAGATAATCAAAATTCAACACTCAGCGCCATTACGATGGTATGTAAGGATAAGGCAGGTAAACATGAGGAATCGGATGATTTTATGCTTGCAGGACCAGAAAGTGACAAAGTTGTGCCGGCATCCGAGGAAGCTAATTGTGACGTTCAAGGACTTCCATTCTCAAATATACCTTTAGGATGGATCAAGGAACAGATTGTGGAGCATAAATTGGACTCTACTCCTGCATACAGTGGAGATGAATTTTCAAGTGAGTTCAATCTGGAAAAGCAGCAGGATGCTGCTCCAATGCCTTCTTCCTTGACTGTAGGTGTTGTCCACGGTTCCGTATCCTGGGAAAATTGTCAGAAGATTCCTTCGAGATGGAGGCCAGAAGCAGGATGCAGACTAGATCTTGATGATGCACCTGTGTTTTTTCCTCTTGAAGAAGAGTTTCAAGGTGGACAGGCTCGAATAAAGAAGAAACAAAAGAAATGGAAGAGAGGCCGTCCTCGATTAATTCCTATAAAGAGGGAGAAGCCTGTTCATGGATCTTTTCGGGAGAAAGCTTCTGTTGATTGTGTAAAAGAGGAATGTTGGCGAATAGTGGAGCATGCAGCTGAGCAATTGGAAGTCCTTTATGGTGCTGAGATAGAGACAAGGAAATTTGGTAGTGGTTTTCCTCAGGCCAGACTTGGAGAGACACACAGCTCCTATGAAAGCTCTGGGTGGAATTTGAGTAGCATTGCTCAGCTGGGTGGATCAATCTTAGCTTTTGAGGAGGAGAAAATCTCTGGAGTTCTGGTTCCCTGGCTGTATATGGGAATGTGTTTCTCCTCTTTCTGTTGGCATGTTGAAGATCACCACCGGTATTCTGTGAATTATATGTATTTTGGTTCTCCAAAAGTATGGTATGGAGTCCTGGTAGTGCAACTGGAGGGTCTGCAAGTTCATTCTGAAGAAATTGCACCAGGGACGGTGCAAAATCTTGATGTGGGGGTCTGTAGATCCCCCTCCTCTCTCTCGGATCCCCTCTCCCTCTCTCCCTTTTTCGTTCTCTCTCTTTTCCCGCGTACGAACCCTCTCTCTCTCTCTCTCTCTCTCTCTCTCTCTCTCTCTCTCTCTCTCTCTCTCTCTCTCTCTCTCTCTCTCTCTCTCTCTCTCTCTCTCTCTCTCTCTCTCTCTCTCTCTCTCTCTCTCTCTCTCTCTCTCTCTCTCTCTCTCTCTCTCTCTCTCCTCCCCCGTCCCTGCCTTTTCTCTCTCTCTCTCTCTCTCTCTCTCTCTCTCTCTCTCTCTCTCTCTCTCTCTCTCTCTCTCTCTCTCTCTCTCTCTCTCTCTCTCTCTCTCTCTCTCTCTCTCTCTCTCTCTCTCTCTCTCTCTCTCTCTCTCTCTCTCTCTCTCTCTCTCACTCTCTCTCTCTCTCTCTCTCTCTCTCTCTCTCTCTCTCTCTCTCTCTCTCTCTCTCTCTCTCTCTCTCTCTCTCTCTCTCTCTCTCTCTCTCTCTCTCTCTCTCTCTCTCTCTCTCTCTCTCTCTCTCTCTCTCTCTCTCTCTCTCTCTCTCTCTCTCTCTCTCTCTCTCTCTCTCTCTCTCTCTCTCTCTCTCTCTCTCTCTCTCTCTCTCTCTCTCTCTCTCTCTCTCTCCCCTCTCTCTCCTCCCTCCTTTCTCTCTCCTCCCCCGCCCCCGCGTGCCCTCCCTCCCTCTCTCTCCCTCTCTCTTCCCCTCCCTTTCTCTCTCCTCCGCCACCCGCAGCAGCCCCCGCCCCCGCCTCCGCTGCCCTCCCCTCCGCCCTCCGCCGGTCCGCCCACCTCCGCCCCCCCGCTCTCTCTTCCCCTCTCCCTTCTCTCTCCTCCACCCACCCGCCTCCGCCTCCTCTTCCTCTACCCACCCGCCTCCGCCTCCTCTACCCACCCGCCTCCGCCTCCACCTTCTCCACCTACCCGCCCTCCGCCTCCTCCACCTACCCGCCTCCGCCTCCGCCTCCTCCACCCACCCGCCTCCGCCTCCTCCTCCTCTACCCACCCGCCTCCGCCTCCGCCTCCTCTACCCACCCGCCTCCGCCTCCTCTTCCTCCTCCTCACCCGCCTAATTCCCCTCCCCTTCCCCGCCTAATTACCCCGCCCCCTCCGCCATAAGCCTCCGCCTCCCTCCGCCATAACCTCCTCCGCCCTCCGCCTCTCACCCCGCACCCCTCCGCCCAACACTCCTCCGCCCCCGCCCCTCACTCCGCACCCCTCCACCCAACGTTCCTCCGCCCTCCGCCCCTCACCCCGCACCCCTCCGCCATCCTCCTCCACCACTTCTCCCACGCGTCCCCACCCTCCTCCACCCCCTGCCACACACACCCATGCACACACACACATTTATACCTACATACCCACACATACACTCATCCACACACAAATACACTCTCACACACACATCCTTACACACACTCCCACACACCCACACATGCAACCCACACACACACCGACACACCCATACACACGTGCATACACACACAATTACACACTCACACACACATACATTCACGCACACACTCACATGCATAATTACTCATGCATACGCACACAATTACACACAAGCACACACGCGCACCCACACACACAAACACATGCACACAGTCACTCACAATCACAATCACAGTCACAATCATCCCAGGAGCTGACAGATATGGAGCCATAAAGAAGACATTTCTTGGAAGAAAAAACGGGAAATGGTGATCTTGAGAGAGTGCACCGTGATGGAGATGGGAGTGTGCCCCCTTTAGGCCGTCTGAGTTCCCTGGCTCAACAATTCATCAACCACAAGCTTGAGGAGTCTGAGGATGCGAATGAATACTTCAAGCCAGCTTGGGAAATGACCTTTCAAATTAAAGTATTTCTTGGGGCTCTAGGAATTGTAAAGTTACAAGTAAAATCTACCCTCCCATTCCCACACTCAAGAGGAGCTTCTAAATCACCGGCAATGCAAATTAAGGGTCTCAATTTGACTACAAAAGAGATATGGGATAAAAGTGTGCAGGATAAAATTGGAAGCAGGTGAAAAGGTAAAAGGTAATTTTGAAAAGTGAAGGGGAATGAAACAAATATTGCCGCCAACCATTCACGGTGACTACCTATTTTTTGGATCTAATTCAAATCAAGGGAATATTTGACCTACCCCCAATTTTGGGCATTCCACCGGCGCGTGATCAGTAGACGTGAAGAATCGGCAAGGCGATCTTGACCTATTGGGGCCTATAAAAACAATGGATTTGTGCTCATTTGGGGTACAATTTTAGAGATACAGAGGTTCGAGCATACGTGCAGAAGTCCTCTCTTGCACTTGGTGGTTTCAAGCCTATTGTAGGAGCTACTCTGTAGTGTGTATACAGAGGGTAAGCTTCTCAGTGGAGGGCTATGAGCACCGTGGTGTAAGGGAGTAGCTTGGATTCTTCTTCTTTTCTGTGAGTCAGTGTTGCTGATTAGGTTCTATCCTCTTGTGAAATTCTTTGTATTATTTTGAGTTAGTCTGCGTATCAGTGGCCCCTTATGCTAATGAGAAGGATCTGTTGTGTTAGAGTTATTTACTTTTAGGGTGGCTTGTTAGCCCTAAGCTTGCGGCTCGTTAGCACAAAGTTTGCACTTCTGAGCATCACTCTGCCCAACCTTGTAATCACCTGATTTGAATCAAGAAGTGTACGGTCTTCTTTGGTCATTTGTTGTCCAGATTTTCCGAAGTATTTACCACTCTGTGCAATCCGTGTTATCTACCTGCTCACAGAAATGTTAAAGGGTATACTTCCCTAAAGAGAACCCCCCTTGAGTAGGCGACGTACTGGAAGTGTTAATCTTTAATCTTTACTCTTGTTAAAAGCAGATACCCCAATACCTCCTCTACAGGCGGTAAAAGCGGAGATTACAAAACTAGAAGAAGCAGGTATAATTGTGCCAGTAGAACATTCCAGGTGGCTTTCCTCTATGGTTATTGTGCCCAAGAAAAATAGTGGAAAAATAAGAGTATGTGTTGATTTCCGTGCTTTGAATAAAGTGACTATTCAAGATGGATTTCCTCAGCCCTTCACAGAGCAAGTACTTGAGGAAGTAGCTGGTCACACTTTGTATAGTTTCTTGGATGATTTTAGTGGCTACAACCAGATAGTAATTCACCCTGATGATAGGGACAAAACAGCCTTTGTTACTCCCTGGGGCACTTATGTCTATACTCGTATGGCTTTTGGTTTGAAGAATGCACCGGCTTCATTTAATAGAACGATGTATCTGATATTGGGCAAATGGTTAACAACCTTTCTACGCATTTTCATGGATGACTTTTCAGTATTTTTAGGTACAGATAGAAGGGCATTAGTTCAAGATTTCCATGACCATTTGGAAAATCTAAAAGAAATTTTTGAGCAATGTCTCAAAACAGGTTTGAAATTGAATCCTGATAAATGTCACTTTTTGGTCACTAAGGGCACTCTTCTTGGTCACATAGTATCTGCTGAAGGCATAACTGTTGACCCTGCAAAGGTTACAGCTATTCTTTCCATGCCAATTCCACAAAGCCCAAAGGAAGTGCAAATTTTCTTGGGCCATGCAGGGTATCACAGAAGATTCATTAGGATGTATTCGGAAATTGCTAAGCCATTGTCAAGGCTTACCAGCAAAAAGATCCCTTTCTCATGGAGTGCTGAAGCTGACAAAGCATTTTGTGAACTAAAGTTGAGGCTATGTACTGCTCCACTTTTAAGTGTTCCTGATTGGTCATTGGAATTTCATGTGCATACAGATGCTAGTCTTCATGCTGTTGGTGCAGTTCTGGCTCAACCATCATCTCACAAAGTGGATGGACCTATCTCTTATGCAAGCAGACTACTCAACCAAGCTGAAAGAAATTACAGTACAACTGAAAGAGAAGGTTTGGCTATCGTATTTGCTCTTCAGAAGTTCCGACATTATCTCCTTGGTGTACATTTCATTGTTATTTCTGATCATCAGCCCTTGAAGTATTTGATAAACAAGCCTAGAGTAGCTGGAAGGATTTGGAGATGGTTACTCCTATTTCAAGAATTTAATTTTGATATTCATATTAAGCCAGGAAAAGAGCACTACATGGCAGATCAAGTGTCCAGAACGGCAATGAGCGAAAAGGCAACAGGTATTAATGATGAATTGGTGGATAGCAATCTTTTTCTAATAGCAATCCGGACTGGTTGGTATGATGAAATTCTCCATGTTCTTACTACTGGAAAGATCCCAGAACACTTGACACCTGTAGAAAAGAGAAGATTGCTACTGAAAACCAAAGCGTATTCTCTTATAAATGGAAATTTATATAAATACTGTCAGGATGATATATTGAGAAGGTGTGTCTATCCAGAGGAGGTAAATCTTCTGCTAAAGGCTGCACACAATGAAGGACATCTAAAGGGGGAAGAATTGGCTCATAGAATCATCCACAAAGGTTTATGGTGGCCTCATATTTTCAAGGATGCAATCAAGTTTTCTAAAGAATGCAACATCTGCCAGAGGTGTGCTCCCGCGCCAACCAGATTGAATTTCCAATCATTGGTCATATCTACAGGATGGCTCCCATTTGAATGATGGGGTCTTGATTTCATAGGGCCAATTAGCCCAACTGGGCAACCAGGAGGTAAAAAGTATATTTTGATGGCCACATGCTATGCCACTAAATGGATAGAGGCTAAAGCTACTGTGGACTGCACGGCTTTAACAATAGCTAAATTTATGTATAAACATATTTTCTCAAGATTTGGTTGCCCACTGGAAATTACTAGTGACAGGGGCACACATTTTGTAAATCAATTGCTCCAGTTTATATTTGACAAATACAAAATCTTCCATAAAAAATCTTGTGCCTATTACCCAAGGGCAAATGGCCAAGCAGAGAGTTCCAATAAGATTTTGATTGGATTACTTCGCAAATTATCTTTTGATCATCAAAGCTCTTGGCCACTAGCACTAATTGGAGCAATTTGGGCTTTCAGAACCACAAAGAGGGGAACAACAGGCGAGACTCCATTTCGCTTAGTTTATGGGAAAGAGGCATTGGCACCATTTGAGTTTATCATCACAAAAGAAATAGGAATCAAAACCATTGGAATTGAACCCCCCACTCAGAGATTGGTGGCATTAGAAGAGTACAGAGAAGGGGCAATACAGAAACTTCTGGTGACACAAGAAGAGCGCAATAGATTGCATGACAGGTATTTGAGATCCAATGAAGTTGCGGAAGGGTCTATGGTTTTAGTGCATCAGGTTCCACCAATTCAAACTAAATTGGCACCCAAATGGATAGGACCATATAGGGTGATCAAAGTATTGCCACAGGGCGCAGTGCATCTGGAAGATCTGCAGGGTAAAAGGATTCCCCTGGTCAATATCTCCAGGGTAAAAAAGTATTTGAATTAGGTCAAAATGGAAGCATTCCACCCCTTGTACATACCATGTTTGTTTTTAGTAATTACAGAATAACTAGATCTCATTGAAATGAGTATAATATAATAAGGGAGAAATTGCACCGGGGACGGTGCAAAAGCTTGATGTGGGGGTCTGTAGTGCCCCTTCTATGATCTCTCTCTCTCTCTCCCTCCACCCCCCGCTCAGACTCTCCACATCCCCCTCCTTAGACCCCCGCAGCCCACCCCCTCCACCCCCCGCTCAGTCCCTCCACCCCCCCGCTCAGTCCCTCCACCCCCCGCGACCCTCCACCTCCCCCCTCCTCCCGCTTAGTCCCCCACGGCCCACCCCCTCCACTCCCCGCTCAGACCCTCCACCTCCCCCTCCTCCCGCTTAGTCCCCCACGTCCTGTTGGAGTTTATTGATCTCCAAAGTACAGCTAGAAGTAGGTGAAACCCAACAGGACCTAGTTGACTTTTTCACAAACTTGTATGCACAGACCAATTTTCTTGCAGAGCTAATTTCTCTTTACTCACTTGGAGTTTTCCAAAACTGTTTCACACACATAAACTAGACTCTAAGAGCTTTCCAACAAGATATAGAACACCTCAAATGGATAAATACACAATGAGCTATGACCTCTGCAATATGCAGCTTTAATGGAGACCTTGAAACAGAGATGAACCTGATGACACACATCACTTGCAGAGACTACGGCTCTTAACTCACAACTCCAATGACTTTGAAACTTTCCAGAATACAAGTAGACTTAAAGAGCTTTCTAACAAGCCAAAGAACACATGATTTGGATACATACACAAGGAGCTATGACCTCTGCAAGTTTGAGGTTTAATGGAGACCTTCAGCAGGGATAAAAAACAGAGAACACACACTACTTGCAGAGAGTATTGCTCTCAGCTCACACATCCAATGATTATGAAAAATTCCAGGACGAAAGTAGACAGTAAGAGCTTTCCAATGAGCTATCAAACCTGTAATTTGGATATATAATGAGGGAGATACAAGCTCTGCAATCTCTGCATACAAAACTACAGCAGTGTAGAGATACACATATGACTCTCTTGGACATCCCACAAGATCACGACTTTTCTCCTCTTTTTATAGCATGGGAAACTAATCTAAAACCTTCCTAATACATCTAAATTCGTGGTAGACACTTGGATGGAGGTATTACATGACTCAAGTGCTCAAATAAGCAAAGTATTGATGGACTTTGAGAACTAGCCACATCGACCTTCCACTAGGACACCACTGAAGCTCCCTTGTGACTCACTAATTTGACTCACCATGTTCTAGAAATCACGTGGTATTTTTGCTACATTTTATGAATAATATGAGCCTTCTTGAAGTATTTGAAGACTTCCCAAATGTATTTACATAATTTGAAACTTGTACCCTACATAAAACAAATGTTCGCAACATTCTCCCCCTCAAGTTTCAAAGGGTATTTCCTTCATGCCAAGAATATAGTTGAATCTTTGAAGCTTTGGTCCATCCAAGGATTTGGTGAAGATATCTGCAACTTGATCCTTTGTTCCAACAAAAGAAACCTGCACTTCATTGTTCATGGCCTTCTCTCGAACATAATGATAGTGAACTTCTATATGCTTTGTTCTAGCATGAAAAATAGGATTTGAGGTCATATGAATGCTGCTCAAATTATCCCCATATATCAGTGGTACATCAACCTGCACATTCAAGTCATGAAACAACTTTTTAAACCACATAACCTCAGTAGTAGCCAATGCTAAACCTCTATACTCAGCCTCTGTAGAAGATAAAGCAATTGTAGGCTGTTTCTTTGAACTCCATGTTAATGTCTTGTTTCCTGCTATTACCACATATCCCCTTGTGGATCTTCTTTCATCTTTGCTTCCAGCCCAATCTGCATCATTAAAGACTTTAAGAGTTAGATCAGCATCATGACTATAAAATAATCCTTCGTTCATGGTACCTTTCAAATACCTAAGCACTCTTTTCGCTGCATGCATATGAGGTACTCTAGGTTCATGCATAAACTGTGACAATACTCCCACTGCATAACATATATCAGGTCTAGTTTTTGTTGCATAAATCAAAGATCCTACCATGGATCTATATACATTCATATCATGTAACTCATCACCTTCCTTTGCGCTTAGCTTTACATTACATTCCATTGGAGTAGAAACAAATTTACATTCCTGCATACCAAACCTTTTCAGCATATCACATATATACTTTCTTTGTATCAACCACATACCTTCATCGCTATACACAATTTCAATCCCAAGAAAGTATCTGAGCAAACCAAGATCTGAAATTTTAAATTCTTTTCCCAAATGACCTTTTATCTCATCAATTGCTTTTGCGTCATTCCCTGTAATCAACAAGTCATCCACATAAATGCATACATAGACACACATGCCATCTACATGTTTTACATAAAGTGAAGGATCAGCATGACTCGCTGTGTATCCTTGCAGCATAAGATACTTTACCAACCTTGCATTCCATGCCCTTGGTGCCTGCTTAAGACCATACAATGCCTTCTTTAACCTGCATACATGATTAGGACATTTTGCATCCACATAACCATCTGGTTGTGACATATACACTTCTTCATTTAACTCACCATTAAGAAAGGCATTCTTTATATCGAGTTGATATATATTCCACCTCTTACTTGCAGCTAAAGCCAACAAAGTTCTCACCGTTGCCATATTTGCTACTGGACTAAATGTTTCCTCATAGTCCACACCTTGAGTTTGATTATATCCTTTTGCTACAAGTCTAGCCTTATATCTAGACACACTACCATCACTATTTCTTTTAATCTTAAAAACCCACTTACAACCAATTACCTTTTGCTTTGGTGTACTTGGAACTAAATTCCAAGTCTTGTTATCATGTAGTGCTTCCATTTCTTCTCTCATTGCTTTCTCCCACTTTTCATCTCCTTTGGCCTCATCATAACATGTGGGTTCATTTTCTTGCTCAACTTTTGTCATAAAAGCATAATGAGTATTCATGAAAGATTCATAAGTATACCTTTGAGGTTGCTTACTTACTCTTGAAGTTCTTCTTTCCAATGTAGATGCTCTTCCTTTCTTATTAGGAACCTTTGATGATTCTCCATACTCACATACATCACTAATTTCCTCTCCTTCATCATTAACTTCAACAAGTTTGAGTTTACCTTTACTTTTAACACTTGGAGGTGACTCTTGCCTTAATCTTCCATTGAAAGGTGATCCTCCTTCTTCATCTAAACCACTCCTTTCATCATTTAAACTTCCTGATGGCTGAACTATGCATTCATCTCCTTCAACCACACCTTCTTCATTTTCATCCATGACCTGCAAACAATTCTTATCTGCATACCATGAAAGTGATTCATCAAAGTTTACATCTCTTGACACAACAACCTTATTGGTATGAGGATTATAGCATCTATATCCTCTTTGAGTATCTGCATAACCAATAAATATACATTTTTCTGATTTCGCATCAAGTTTAGATCTCACCTCACTAGGTACATGTACATAACATACACAGCCAAATACTTTCAAATGACTTACACTTGGTTTCCTTCCATGCCATACCTCATATGGTGTCAAATGATGAACTCCAGCAGTCGGAACTCTATTCATAATGTAAACACTTGTGCTAACAGCTTCAGCCCAAAAATAATTAGGCAAACACATATCATTAAGCATGCTTCTAGATGCTTCTGCTATGATTCTGTTTCTTCTTTCTGCGACTCCATTTTGTTGTGGAGTATACCTGCATGTAACTTCTCTTTTGATACCTTCATCATACAAAAAATCAGTAAAAGCTTGAGAGAAATACTCTCCTCCTCCATCGGATCTTAGCTTCTTAATATACCTTCCTGTTTGCTTTTCGACATATGATTTGAACTTCTTGAAACAATCAAAGACCTCACTCTTATGTTTAATAAAATACACAAATGTCATTCTACTATGATCGTCAATGAATGATACATAGTACTTATTACCAACCAAGGATGCCTCTTTAGTAGGTCCCCACACATCTGTGTGTATGAGATCTAGCAAACCATCACTTACATAGCTTGAATGCTTGAAAGGTTGTCTACTCTGCTTACCCATTTGACATGCTTCACAAAGATGCACCATATGTTGCTTAGTAAGATCAGGTAATCCTTCAACAATCCTCTTCTTTGATAGCTCCTTTAACCTGTGTACATTCATGTGTCCAATCCTTTTGTGCCATAGATCAAGCTCTGCTATTCGATGCATACCATAAGAGAAATAGTTTGTATGATTTGGGTTTACCTTGAATGTAAACAATCTACCTTGTTTTTGACCTCTAGCAATTAACCTCCTTTGCTTTGGATCCTCAATGAAGCAACCTGCGTGATTAAATCTCACTTGTAGACCTTTTTCTACCATTTGACCAACCGACATCAAATTCTTAGTGATCGTTGGCACATAAAGTACATCCTTCAAGCAATTTTTCTTGCTCTTATCCTGCATAACAACATCTCCAACCTGCATAATCTTATGTGTTGTATCATCTCCTGTTTCAACATGACCTTTACATGACGGATTATGCATATTAGAAAACCATGAAGCATCATGAGACATGTGATTAGAACAACCACTATCTACATACCATACATCGCTATTGCAATTCATCTTAGTTTCTACATTCATCATAAGAAGAGAATCATAATCATCACTTTTACCTTCAACTGCATAATTTCCTTGTTGTTTACCTCTTCTTGAAGAGCCTCCTCTTCGATTACCACCTTGATTATTTTCATTTTGATAACAATCTTTGGCATAGTGTCCATACCTTCCACATATATAGCAATTGTTCTTATTATCTTCACTCCTTTGTCTTTGGTTGTAGTTGTAGTAGCCTCCCGTACCTCTAGCGCTTGATCTTCCTCTTCCTCTTGTGTTGAAGAAGCCACTTGAAGTCCTTTGATCATCGCTCCTTCTTCCTCGACCTCTATTTGAACCTCTTCCACCTCTGTTTCCACCTCTTGATGATCCTACATAAAGAGCTTGTCCTTGAGATCCTTTTTGATTTGAAGTAGAACCATTTAGATTCATCTCCTCCGTGACCATGAGGGCAATAAGTTGATCAAAATCTGGTAATTCTCCTCTGACATAAACTGAAGTAATGAAGGGTTTCCATCTCTCATCATCTTTGAGTCCGTTGAGAGTATGTGCAACCAAGTCGTCGTCCTCCACATGAGCTTGAATTGATCCTAGTTGATCTGCAATCTCTTTAACTTTCAATATGTAATCATTGACCGATGTCCTTGTATCTTTCTTTATGTTATTCAACTCATTTTTGAGTTGAATCTTCCTTGCTCTTGTACCTGTAGCATACAACCTTTCCAATGCAAGCCAAACATCTCTACTTGTGTCTAGATCTTGTATGTGTCCTACCATTGAATCTTGAATATTTTGTGATAAGATGAATATAACCCTTTTGTCTCTCTCATTCCAAAGTCTAAACTCCCTCAATTGTTGCTGATTTGGGTCCTCTAGTAATGTGGGTTTGATATCTGTGCCGTCAATCAAACCATACAAGCCTCTACCTTGCAAGTATGCTGTGATTCTAAACTTCCATGCTTGATAATTGGTCTTATCAAGCTTCTCTATTTGGGCATGTTGGTCTCCCATAATACAAATGCTAAGCTTCCTCCTTTAAGCCTCCTTTCCAATGTGTGTGATGAGAAGAAATATAATATTTACCTTGTAAATGAGGTATGTGCACCTTTCTTTGCTTGGATGTTGCTTCAGATGCCTCCTTGCAATCTTCTTCTACCTTTGTGTAGTGTTGATGATGAACTGCTTCTTTGATAGCTTCAAATTCTTCGTCAAGGTATGATAACCTTCTCCAAGCCTCCAAGTACTTGCTCTGATACCAATGTTGGAGTTTATTGATCTCCAAAGTACAGCTAGAAGTAGGTGAAACCCAACAGGACCTAGTTGACTTTTTCACAAACTTGTATGCACAGACCAATTTTCTTGCAGAGCTAATTTCTCTTTACTCACTTGGAATTTTCCAAAACTGTTTCACACACATAAACTAGACTCTAAGAGCTTTCCAACAAGATATAGAACACCTCAAATGGATAAATACACAATGAGCTATGACCTCTGCAATATGCAGCTTTAATGGAGACCTTGAAACAGAGATGAACCTGATGACACACATCACTTGCAGAGACTACTGCTCTTAACTCACAACTCCAATGACTTTGAAACTTTCCAGAGTACAAGTAGACTTAAAGAGCTTTCTAACAAGCCAAAGAACACATGATTTGGATACATACACAAGGAGCTATGACCTCTGCAAGTTTGAGGTTTAATGGAGACCTTCAGCAGGGATAAAAAACAGAGAACACACACTACTTGCAGAGCGTATTGCTCTCAGCTCACACATTCAATGATTATGAAAATTTCCAGGAAGAAAGTAGACAGTAAGAGCTTTCCAAGGAGCTATCAAACATGTAATTTGAGTATATAATGAGGGAGATAGAAGCTCTGCAATCTCTGCATACAAAACTACAGCAGTGTAGAGATACACATATGACTCTCTTGGACATCCCACAAGATCACGACTTTTCTCCTCTTTTTATAGCATGGGAAACTAATCTAAAACCTTCCTAATACATCTAAATTCGTGGTAGACACTTGGATGGAGGTATTACATGACTCAAGTGCTCAAATAAGCAAAGTATTGATGGACTTTGAGAACTAGCCACATCGACCTTCCACTAGGACACCACTGAAGCTCCCTTGTGACTCACTAATTTGACTCACCATGTTCTAGAAATCACGTGGTATTTTTGCTACATTTTATGAATAATATGAGCCTTCTTGAAGTATTTGAAGACTTCCCAAAGGTATTTACATAATTTGAAACTTGTACCCTACATAAAACAAATGTTCGCAACACGTCCCACCCCCTCCACCCCCCGCTCAGTCCCTCCACCTCCCCCTCCTTAGACGCCCGCAGCCCACCCCCTCCACCCCCCGCTCAGTCCCTCCACCTCCCCCTCCTTAGACCCCCGCAGCCCACCCCCTCCACCCCCCGCTCAGACCCTCCACCCCCCACGACCCTCCACCTCCCCCCTCCTCCCGCTTAGTCCCCCGCGGCCCACCCCCTCACACCACTTCCGCCCCCTCGCGCCACCCTCGCCCCCTCACACCACCGCCCCCTCACACCACCCCCTCACCCTCTCCCACACCCTCCCTCGCCTCCCCTCACTTGCACATATACACTCCGCCACCCACACACACATCCCCACACACATATCCGTGCACACCCACTCGCCCACATACTCACACACTCACATACAATCACGCACATGAACACACACACTCTCACACCCATACATATGCACACACTCCCACACACACACCGACACATACACACATGCATCCCCACACACATACCCTCTCACCCCACATATAGGCCCACATACACCTGCACACACATATTCATACATGTACACACCCGTCAGAAGACACTTGGCTGTGAGGAGCATGCAGAAGCATAGAAGAAAAATGACATCTAAGCCAAACATGAAGGCGCTCTAGGATGAACATGGGTCCAGAAGTACAATGAACCAAAAGCAAGATTGGGTCTCACACATCAAGAGGGGCAGAAGAAGGCTCAAGATAATGGTGCAGAACGCTTTATTACACATTATGGAGTACTATGGCCAAACATCCCACGGTGGTCTTGAAATTCTCGGATTAAATCAATGATAATCATAGATGGCAGGTGCAAAGGTAAAAGGTAATTGTTAGAAAGAGGAAGTGGAACTGACACCAACCATGCACAGCGACTCCCTATTTTTGTGGATCTACTTTAAATCAAGTGGAATATTTGACCTACCCCTCCAATTTTGGGTATTCCACCGGCGCGTGATCAATGGACGTGAAGATTCGGCAAGGCTCTTGACCTATTGAGGCCTATAAAAACAATGGATTTGTGCTCATTTGGGGTACATTTTTTTTGGAGTTACTTTGGCGCGTGTATACGTGCAGAAGTTCTCTCTTGCGCTTGGTGGTTTCAAGCCTATTGTAGGAGCTACTCTGTAGTGTGGATACAGAGGGTAGGCTTCTCAGTGGAGGGCTATGAGCATTATAGTGTAAGAGAGTGTCTTGGATGTTCTTTCCTTTCTGTGAGACACTATTGGTGTTAAGCTCTATTCTCTTGAGCAATTCCTTCATCATTTGTATTGATCTGTAGTTATCTTCATAGAGTACCACGAAGCTCTGAGCATTAGTTTTTGAGCATTTCCTTGACAAATCTTGTAATCATCTGAATCGAATCAAGAAGTGTATGGTCTTCCTTGGTCAATTGTTGTCCATATTTTTTGAAGTATCTCCTTGTTATCTACCTGATCACAGAAATGTTAAAGGGTATACTTCCCTAAAGAGAACCCCCCTTGAGTAGGCGACGTACTGGATGTGTTAATCTTCATTCTCTACTTTTGTTAAAAGCGGATACCCCAGTACCTCCTCTATAGGAAGAAACCCATGTATGGATGAAGATGAGTCTCTAGATATGTATGTGACATGAATCAAGGACTTGAAACTCATATGAGTGCTTGGAAAGTTTGATTTTGTGTAGTGACATTGTAATGGAAGAATCCCATGTATGGCTGAAAATGAGATGTGTATGTGACATGCATCAAGGACTTCAATCTGATATGAGTGGTGAACAAAAGCTATGGCTACTAAATATCTTCTTGGAAAGTGTGATTTTGTGTAGTGACATTGTAATGGAAGAAACCGATGTACGGCTGAAAATGGGTCTCTAGATGTGAATGTGACATGCATCAAGGACTTATAATTGATATGAGTGGTGAACAAATGCTATGGCTACTAAATATGGTCTTGGAAAGTGTGGTTTTGTGTTGTGATGTGGTAATGGAAGAAACTCATGTATGGCTGAAAATGAGTCTCTAGATGTGTATGTGAAATGCAATATCAAGGAGTTGAAACTCATATGAGTGGTGAAAAAAAGCTTTGGCTACTAAATATCTTCTTGGAAAGTATGATTTTGTGTAGTGATGTTATAATGGACGAAAACCATGTATGGCTGAAAATGAGTCTCTAGATGTGTATGTGACATGCATCAAGGACTTGAAACTGATATGAGTGGTGAACAAAAGCTATGGCTACCAAAACTCTTCTTGGAAAGTGTGATTTTTTGTAGTGATGTTGTAATGGAAGAAACCCATGTATGGCTGAAAATGAGTCTCTAGATGTGTATGTGACATGAATCAAGGACTTGAAATTGGCATGAGTGGTGAACAAAAGCTATGGCTACTAAATATCTTCTTGGAAAGTGTGATTTTATGTAGTGATGTTGTAATGGAAGAAACCCATGTATGGCTGAAAATGAGTATCTAGATGTGTATGTGACATGTATCAAGGACTTGAAATTGATATGAGTGGTGAACAAAAACTATGGCTACTAAATATCTTCTTGGAAAGTGTGTGTATAGATGTTGTAATGGAAGAAACCCATGTATGGCTGAAAGTGAGTCTCTAGATGTGAATTTGAGATGCATGAAGGACTTGAAAATGATATGATTGGTGAACAAAAGCTATGGCTACTAAATATCTTCCTGGAAAGTGTGATTTTGTGTAGTGACGTTGTAATGGAAGAAACCCATGTATGGCTGAAAATGAGTCTCTAGATGTGTATGTGGCATGCATCAAGGACTTGAAACTGATATGAGTGGTGAACAAAAGCTATGGCTACTAGATATCTTCTTGGAAAGTGTGATTTTGTGTAGTGATGTTGTAATGGAAGAAACCCATGTATGCCTAAAATGAGTCTCTAGATGTGTATGTGACATGCATTAAGGTCTTGAAACTAATATGAGTGGTGACCAAAAGCTATGGCTACTAAATATCTTCTTGAAAAGTTTGATTTTGTGCAATGATGTTGTAATGGAAGAAACCCATGTATGGCTGAAAATGAGTCTCTAGATGTGTATGTGAGATGCATGAAGGACTTGAAACTGATATGAGTGGTGAACACAAGCTATGGCTACTAAATATCTTCTTGGAAAGTGTGATTTTGTGTAGTAATGTTGTAATGGAAGAAACCCATGTATGGCTGAAAATGAGTCTCTAGATGTGTATGTGACATGCATCAAGGACTTGAAACTGATATGAGAGGTGACCAAAAGCTATGGCTACTAAATATCTTCTTGGAAAATGTGATTTTGTGTAGTGACGTTGTAATGGAAGAAACCCATGTATGGCTGAAAATGAGTCTCTAGATGTGTATGTGACATGCATGAAGGACTTGAAACTGATATGAGTGGTGAACAAAAGCTATGGCCACTAAATATCTTATTGGAAAGTGTGATTTTGTGTAGTGATGTTGTAATCGAAGAAACCCATATATGGCTAAAAATGAGTCTCTAGATGTGTATGTGACATGCATCAAGGGCTTGAAACTGATATGAGGGGTGAACAGAAGCTATGGCTACTAAATATCTTCTTGGAAAGTGTAATTTTGTGTAGTGATGTTGTAATGGAAGAAACCCAAGTTGGGTAAACTCTAAAATTTCGTATATAGAACATCTACAAGCCCAATAGAACCATCTAGAATTTCATAGTCCCTTAATTTTCAAATCTATTGTGTTAACTACTCCATGGAAGCGAGTGTTTTGGTCGCTTAAACTATGATAAAATTATACAGGAAACATTCTCAATTTTCGATATCCACAAATTTTCTTGTGGGCTACGACAATCCATTGAACCTAAATAACTTCATTTGTGATTTCTGCAAAATCATTTCTTCTACTACGTGCTATTCAATCATATCATCAAATACCGAGTACGGCTAATTATTAACCTCAAAATTAAAAGGCGATGCCAAAGCCCTTTATTACATGAATACATATGAACTTGTTTGCAGTAGGTAGACAAAATCATGCTTATATTTTTTTATCAATTGTAAAATCGAAATTAGACAAATATCAGCATAAAACTAAAACATACGAAATTTTTTCAATGTAATATCGAAACTAGACAATTAGCTAAAAAAAATTGATCACTTGAGGCCGTTAATGATTATCAACATCAAGGAATACATTCGCATAATCGCATCATACACCAAAACATCTGTTTAAATTGACAGCTATAGAAACGATAAACAAATTTAAGGGAAAATACGATTAATACATGGCACTCCCATTCTTCGATGAGACAAATTATCGGTCCGTGCAAATTGCCATGCAGTGTGATGCATTGCCGATAAGAAAGGAGTCATATCTATATAACAAAAGAAACTATCATGCATGAATGCCTGGAATTGGAGATTTACTTCGTTAACGAAAGGAAGAACATGAACCATAACCTCAGCGCATTTGATTGAACGTTGTCATGTTCTGTACTTCAATTTGAACATTCTTGTAAAAACAGATGGCAAACAGCTATGGCTATCCAGAGAAGACAAAATCTAAAGCATCAAGTTTGAGAGATTCTATCAAAAATTACTTTTATCACAATGATTTAGTGAAAACTCTTTGCTGATTTATTGGAGTACATGCTTTTCTACTTTATGCTCATGCAATGCCTACTTAATACACACATACTTTCAGATACGCTTTGGCTAGCATCTATCTCAATGCGAACCACACTATAGCTCATTGACACTCAGTAGTGGCTCCTCATTGAAATACATGCATTCACACTTCATGCACATGCAGAATGTGCTTGAATCACGTAGATCTTTTCCTTCCTTTCTGTCAGAGATTAAAGAACCTATGAGTTAGCGCCATATCTAGTATCTATTTGTCTTTGGAAATCGTTTCTGAAGTTGTTGGGAAGTTTTGCATGTCGTGATTCTCTCCATCACCCAGTGACATTGAATGTTTTTCCATATCCATAATCTTTGTCAATGCGGGCAGGTCACCATGTTTAAAATCGTAAGATCCTATGGAATACAGAACAGACACGGGAGATACAACAGAACCTTTCTTTCTCCCTGTATCACAATTCATGCACGCTGTAATCGGGATGACATCGAGCTCTTCTTTAACGCTGTAATTGATGACATCGAGGTCTTCTTTCCTGGTCATCAATGCAAAACTGGGATCATCGGGAACTGTGATCGAGGGTTCGACGGAAGAACTCACTTCCGGAGAAAGAGATAGACTAGCTGTTTCACCCAGCTCTTGCTGCCGCTTGATACCTAAGAGCTTGCATTTGATCGAGCAAAACATGGCCAGGTCCGATAAAAGACGCCAACATATCTGACAATGACGAGCAATGAAAACTCCTCCATGAAGTTTTGCCAAAGATAAGTGACAAGCAATGAAAACTCGTCCATGAAGTTTTGCCGCAAGCTTACCTTTGGCTTGTCGGAGAAGAAACACAATCCTATGGTGGTTAATGATGTAAATCTGAATACCGGATATTGCCGACACGTACTCCATCTCCATGCGATGCTCTGCGAACTTGCAGAGTTCGATGTCTTCCATGTGTTGACAGAGAGACGACGACGTTGTCAGCATAGAGTTCGATGCAAAGCAACTCTCCCACACATTTCAAGGCTGCAACAATCAGCGATTCTCCAGCAACCAAACGAAACTTCACTCGCGAAAAAATGAGCAACCACAATTTCAAGTCTCCTCAGCTTTACAACAATCATTTACGATAAACTTTGTATTACAATAGTTATGTTCTTTCCATTCACAGGCGATAGACTCTTACTCTTAGTCATTCACAACCATTGTATCCATCATTGCCTCTGTTTAGACCATGTGTCTTATGGGGGAGTGTTGGCAGACTAATCCACATCACTTACACATGTCATGGATCCATGCACGATTACCTAGATGATTACATGTGGGTTACAATTATATAAGTGATTTAGGCAGTTACAAATAACACGCGTAATCATCTAGGTCATCATGCATGGATCGATGATGTGTCACTACAACATATCGAGGGAATACCGACGGTCAGTGTACGGACAGGCAGTTGCTAGTGTCGGTATACCCCTCGCAAATTTGGGAAAGCTGCATTGCCTCGGAATCACAGCTACGTTGCCTGAGAATCACGGCGTCGGTATATGCATTGGTATATGCGTCGGTATATGCATCGGTACTTTGCTGGAAATACTGACGCTCTCTTTCTAACTGGGCCCGAATCCGAAATTCATCATTCTACTCGTTTTGAATGTAGAACTTCTCCTTTCGGGTTTGCGCGTGCCAACATCAGAACTCTGTTTGTCATCCTCTCTCTCTCTCACCCTCTCTCCCTCCCTTCCCTCTCTCTCTCTCTCTCCCTCTCTCTCTCTCCCTCCCTCTCTCTCACTATCTCTCTCTCTCTCTCTCTCTCTCTCTCTCTCTTCTCTCTCCCTCTCTCTCTCTCACTCTCTCTCCGTCTCTCTCCCTCTTTCTCTCTCCCTCTCTCTCTCTCTCCCTTTTTTCTTTTTCTATGTTTCTTCTTTACTAATATGTTCTTTGTTTGGTTTTGCAAGAGATTTTGGGATCAAATCTTTGGAAATTCGACAAAGAAGAACTTCAAGTGGATTTTGACGATCGTGTCAAACAATTCTCTCTCTCTCTCTCTCTCTCTCTCTCTCTCTCTCTCTCTCTCTCTCTCTCTCTCTTTCCCTCTCCTTCCCTCTCTCTCTCTCTAAACACACCTCTATTTTTATAGATCTGACGCTTTGGTAAGTAGATCGCACATATTGTATCACTCTGTTTTCTTTCTTTATGTTTTTTCTTTTCTAATATCTTCTCTCTTTAGTTTTCCAAGAGATTTTTGAGATCAAATCTTTGAAAATTCAACGAAGGAGAATTTCAAGTGGATTTTGACAACTTTGATTAAAAAATTACATCAATGCAAGTAAAACATATATCACTCTTTTATCTTTCTATATATTTTTGTTTTCTAATATCTTCTCTCTTTATTTTTGTTTGAGAGAGAGAGAGAGCGAGAGAGAGAGAGGGATATGCATATGCATACATGCATGCATATGCATGCATACATGCATATGCATGCATGCATACATGCATGCATATACATGCATGCATGCATGCACATGGATACATGCATATGCATGCATGCATATGCATACATGCATGCATATGTATACATGAATGCATATGCATACATGCATGCATATGCATGCATGCATGCATGAGGGATATGCATATGCATACATGCATGCATATGCATACATGCATGCATATGCATACATGCATGCATATGCATACATGCATACATGCATGCATATGCATACATGCATACATGCATGCATGCATATGCATAGATACATACATGCATACATGCATACATGCATACATGTATACATGCATACATGCATACATGCATGCATGCATACACTACAACATATGAGGGGCATACCGACGTTGCATATACTGACGGTCATAGTCGGCGTCGCTATAGCCCTCAAAAAATCTCACTAAGAGATACCGATGGTCAAGTGACCGTCGGTATGACCGTTTTAAACGGATCGTTGGTGTGGCCCACAATCGCCGATATAAGCGTCGGTATAGGCATCGGTATACGCGTCGGTATAAGCGTCGGTAATTTACTGGCAACTACCGACGCGTATACCGACGTCCATACCGGCGCCTATACCGGCGGTGAATTTTTAAACATACCACCAACCCGAGAGCAAAACTTCACATTTTTGCGCGTGTTTGAGTACTGTCGGTCTACTGTCGAACTTGCGCACGCGAACCTGCATTGTCTTGTGCACACACACACACGGATCTCTCTCTACACACACACACTCTCTCTCGGCTTAGCTCTCACATCTTGGTAAGTGCTGCACGTACTGTTAGCATTTGTGTTTCTCTATGCTTTAGAGTTTCTAATATCTCTTTTCGTTGATTTTGCAGAAGTTCGTTGGCGTCGATTGTTTGGAATTGGACGAGAGACGACCTACATTATGCTTTGACGACAAGGATTCAAAGAGAGACATACTTGTAAGTGATTCTTTTATTCGCTATTGATAGAGAGAGAAGGAGAGAGAGAGAGAGAGAGAGAGAGAGAGAGAGAGAGAGAGAGAGAGAGAGAGAGAGAGAGAGAGAGAGAGAGAGAGAGAAAGAGAGAGAGAGAGGGAGAGAGAGAGAGAGAGAGAGAGAGAGAAAGAAAGAGAGAGAGAAGAGAAAGGAAGATACACATTAATTTACACATGCATACATACACACATACATGTACACACATGCATGCTTACATACACACACCTATACACACATGCATGCTTACATACACACACCTATACACGCATGCATGCTTACATACACACACACATATACACATATGCATGCATACACACACACATGCATACATACACACACATGCATACACACATACATACACACACATATATACACATATGCATACATACACATACACACACACACACATACACACATACGTACACACACACATATATACACACATATACACACATGCATGCATACATACACACACATATACCGGCATGCATGCATACACACATATATACACACATGCATACATACACACATATACACACATGCATGTATACATACACACACATGTATAGGCATGGATACACATACA
Source organism: Ceratopteris richardii (assembly GCA_020310875.1). Taxonomy (NCBI): domain Eukaryota; kingdom Viridiplantae; phylum Streptophyta; class Polypodiopsida; order Polypodiales; family Pteridaceae; genus Ceratopteris; species Ceratopteris richardii. The sequence goes on from CM035406.1 coordinate 26,292,704, forward strand.
CATACACATACATGCATGCATACAAACACACACGTACACACACATGCACACACATGCATGCCTACATACACACACATACACATACACACACATGTATACACTTGTATACATACACACACACACATGTACACGTGCATACATACACACACATATATACACACATGCATACATACACACATATAATCCTATTTTTATTTTGAAGTTTTTGTTTTACAACAAATATATAAAAATAGGATTAGGGTTTTAGGATTAAATATTTAAGATTAGAGTTTTAGTGTTTTAAATAGGATAAGGGTTTTAGGGTTAAATATTTAAGATTAGGGTTTTAGGGGTTTAGGTCTAGATATTTAAGATTAGGGTTTTAGGGTTTAGTATTTGAGATTTAAGTCTAAGTCTTTCTAATTAGGGTTTTAGAATTTTAATACGTAGATAACATATATACACAAACACACATATACATATAATACATACATACGTGTAAATACACATGCATACAAAAATATACATATTTTAGATTTAAATCTTTAAGATTAGGGTTTAAGGGTTATAACACCTACATAACATATATGCACACATACACATACACATATAATACATATATACATGTATATACACATGTATACATAAATATACATATTTTAGGTCTAGATATTTAAGATTGGGGTTTTAGGGTTTAGTATTTCCGATTTAAATCTGAGTCTTTTTTATTAGGGTTTTAGGATTTTAATACGTAGATAGCATATATACACAAACACACATATACATATAATACATACATACATGTAGATACACATGCATACAAAAATATACATATTTTAGATTTAAATCTTTAAGATTAGGGTTTTGGGGTTATAACACCTATATAACATATATGCACACATACACATACACATGTAATACATATATACATGTATATACACATGTATACAGAAATATACATATTTTAGGTCTAGATATTTAAGATTAGGGTTTTAGGGTTTAGTATTTCAGATTTAAGTCTAAGTCGTTTTGATTAGGGTTTTCAGATTGTAATACGTAGATAACATATATACACAAGCACACATATACATATAATACATACATACATGTAGATACACATGCATACAAAAATATACATATTTTAGATTTAAATCTTTAAGATTAGGGTTTTAGGGTTATAACACCTACATAAGATATATGCACACATACACATGCACATGTAATACATATATACATGTATATACACATGTATACAGAAATATACATATTTTAGGTCTACATATTTAAGATTAGGGTTTTAGGGTTTAGTATTTCAAATTTAACTCTAAGTCTTTCTGATTAGGGTTTTAGGATTTTAATACGTAGATTACATATATACACAAACACACATATACATATAATACATACATACATGTAGATACACATGCATACAAAAATATACATATTTTAGATTTAAATCTTTAAGATTAGGGTTTTAGGTTTATAACACCTACATAAGATATATGCACACATACACATGCACATGTAATACATATATACATGTATATACACATGTATACAGAAATATACATATTTTAGGTCTACATATTTAAGATTAGGGTTTTAGGGTTTAGTATTTCAGATCTAGAATTTTAAGATTAGGGTTTTAATTAAATATATATAATTAAATATAAAAATTAAATATATAAAAATAGGATTACGTAAGGAAAAAAAATCTCAATATATAAATAAATATTTATATATAAAATAAGATAATTATGTACATAAATAAATATAAAAAGAACTAGTGTTTTAAATAATGTAATTAGATATTTATAATTAAATATATAAAATTAAAAATATAAAAATAGGATTACGTAAAGAAAAAGAATCTGATTATATAAATAAATATATATATAACTCTGAGCCTATGCAAAAAAAGTAGAGCGATGGTGAATTTTTGCAAAGAAGTAGAGCGAGTGCAAGAGATGATAATGATCTAGAAGGCGAGTTCGATTATTGTGGTGTGATTCAAGACATTTTGAAACTATCTTTCAGAAAGTTTGATTACTTTGTTTTTGACGTGAAATGGTTCAAAGTAGTCACCTCTGGAAGAAACGCAATAGTGAGACGAGATAAGAGCGGTTTGCTTCAAGTCGACCCCACAAGATTATGGACAGATGAAAGGGATACATTTGTACTTCCCGAACAGTGTGAGCAAGTTGCTTTTATACCAGATTCAAAAGACCTAGAGTGGCTATTTGTTTTACAAGTCGCTCCACGTAGTAGACAAATTTTTGAAAATGCAGATGTAGAAGAAAGTCCATCTCTAGTGGACTCAGAGATTCATTGGATAGTTGAGGAGGAAGAGATCATTGTTCGAGAAGAAGAGGTCATTGAAGAAGAGGTCATTGTTCGAGAAGACGAAGCAATAGACGATGATCAGGAGGAAACCAGCATAGCAAGCGATTTAGAAGCCATCAATTTAGAGATAGATATTATCGGTGCATCGGATCTTCAAGAGGATGCTAGAATAGAGGACTTTTGAATAAAAGACTTGTACGTACTAATTTTTGGTTTTTTTTTTGTTTATTCTCTATATTATTTTTCTTATCGCATGCTAATTATTTGAGTTCTTTTATTACAAAGCACGATGGGAGACAGTCCTCCAGTCACTCCACAGTCCATGATAGAGGAGCAGTTTTTGGAGTTCATCTCTCAGGTTCCTCCTGCGTATATGGCCGCTGCATCACAGTTTTGGATCACTCGTGGTAGCACTCCTCCCAGCCTCACTCTTGGCGGCCTTACTCCTGCCGGCCTCACTCCCGCTGGCCTCACTCCCGCTGGTGTCACTCCCGCCGGTGTCACTCCTGCCAGTGTCACTCCTGAGGGTGGTGCTACTCTCGTAGGAGGTATGTCTCCTAGCTTTGTGACTCCACCACGACCATCTTTGCAGCCATCTCCTACTGGATCTTCTACTAGACATGTGCCTTCGACACGTTAGCGTGATAGAGGGTCTGGCCCCTCTCATAGATCGAGGTCACGCTCTGGAGCAGGAGGTTCTAGGAGTGGATCTACAGGTATGTCTGGAGGTGGAGAAGGCGGTTGTTGTGGAGGCAGTGCGACGGACGTTGTGTCGCCCGCTTCTACTCCTAGGACGAGTACCTGAGATGTACGTACGCCACGTAGTACACCACACAGTACACCACATAGTACACCACGTACACCTTGGGGTGCTCATGACCATGATGATTCCAAGGTGTATAGTATCCGAGATGGAGCTCCGGTGATGGATGCGGTTGGCAAACCAATGCATGCACGCATACAACAGCTTTGCTCCATCTAGTTTTGACACTCCATCATGCGGAAATGGAGTGAAGAGGATAAAGATCGGAAGAATTATATCACACAGACAATTTACCAGGAGTTCCGACCAGCGGATGGACAGTCGATTGTCAGTTCAGAGTGGATTCTGCATACCGCACGTGAGGTCATGTTGCATCGACGATCTGAGGCTCGTGATGCATTCAGAGAAGGCTTACCAAAGCCTGTGTGCTTAGATGCAGAGGAGTGGGACATGATTCGTGATGAGCAGCAGCAGACTCCTGATCAATATTGCCACCAGCGAAATGCCGCAGCCACACGTTTAGACACGATTGGACCGTCACATTTGGGCAGCGGCGGATATGACATGATGCGTCATGAGTTTGTAAGTAGCGTTTCATTTATTGAACTTATTTGTGTTAAATTTCTCATATATATTTCTCTAATCTTTTTATATTTGTTTTAGGAGCTGGCAATGGGTCGTCCTCCAACACGATCAGAGGAGTCTTATGGATATAGTCATGGGTTGACTGCACTATTGCAGGATTTGGAGGGACGCGGTGCGGTAGTTTCATGGGAGCGTTTGGGATGAGGTAATTAATTTATAAACTTGGTTTTTACTTGTTTGTAATTTTCATGTGAATTTATCTCATTCCATTAATATTCTTTGTTGCAGGACTGTTGATATGGAACGTTCTTTGCATGTGTATGGCAGTGGAAGACCAATATTTTGTATTTGATTTCTATATGGCAATACATTGCTTTGCCACATTTTGTAAAAGTGTCATATATGACAGTGGTTTGCCACACTCTTGTACATGCTTCATTATTTAAATATATAACTTCTTTTGTACATGGTTCATTGTGCATTCTGATTATCGATCTCTTTTGTGTACAATAATACTCTGTTTCATGAAATCATATTTCAGTTGTCATTCGAGTACACATCACATGTACTCGGTTTTTTTTTGGGCAGAGTGTATTGTCTTTTGTTCAGCAACATCATGGTTATGTTGCTGTAGCAAAAGACAAAACATTCTGCCCAAAAAAGATTTTTCAGGTATGGTCGTCGGTATAAGGGACGGTACTCCCAGTAGTGTCATCGGAATAACCGTCGGTACACCCAGGAGGGGATGCAGCAGAAACCGGTTACCGACGCATATACCGACGCATATACCAACGCATATACCGACGCTTTTACCGATGTCTAAAATGACGCCTATACCGACTCTTTGGTACCGACGCGAAAACCGACCTTTACACCGGCATAGTGGCAAATAAAGCCGCGATCATTTTCCTCGATAAAAACCTCGGTATACCATCGATCTGTTGTAGTGATATGGATACATACATATGCATACATGCATGCATGCATATGCATACCTGCATGCATGCATATGCATACATGCATGCATATGCATACATGCATGCATATGCATACATGCATGCATATGTATACATACATGAATGCATATGTATACATGAATGCATATGCATACATGCTTAAGCATGCATATGCATATGCATACATACATACATGCATACATGCATACATACATGCATGCAGGCATACATGCATACATATGCATATACATACATGAATACATGAATGCATATGCATATACATACATGAATACATGAATACATGAATACATACATGCATACATGAATGCATATGCATATGCATACATGCATGCATGCATATGCATACATGCGTATATGTATATGCATACATGAATGCATGCACATGCATACATGCATGCATGCATATGCATACATGCATGCATATGCATATATGCATGCATATGCATACATGCATGCATATGCATACATACAAGCATGCATATCTATACATGAATGCATATGCATACATGCTTAAGCAGGCATATGCATATGCATACATGCTTAAGCATGCATATGCATACATGCTTAAGCATGCATATGCATACATGCTTAAGCATGCATATGCATATGCTTACATGCTTAAGCATGCATATGCATATGTAAGCAAGCAAGCATATGCTTACATATGCATACATGCTTAAGCAAGGAACGTTGGCTGGAGGGGTGCGGAGTGAGGGGCGAGGGCAGAGGAGTGTTGGGCGGAGGGGTGCGGGGTGAGAGGCGGAGGGCGGAGGAGGTTATGGCGGAGGGAGGCGGAGGCTTATGGTGGAGGGGGCGGGGTAATTAGGCGGGGAAGGGGAGGGGAATTAGGCGGGTGAGGAGGAGGAAGAGGAGGCGGAGGCGGGTGGGTAGAGGAGGCGGAGGCGGAGGCGGGTGGGTAGAGGAGGAGGAGGCGGAGGCGGGTGGGTGGAGGAGGCGGAGGCGGAGGCGGGTAGGTGGAGGAGGCGGAGGGCGGGTAGGTGGAGAAGGTGGAGGCGGAGGCGGGTGGGTAGAGGAGGCGGAGGCGGAGGCGGGTGGGTAGAGGAAGAGGAGGCGGAGGCGGGTGGGTGGAGGAGAGAGAAGGGAGAGGGGAAGAGAGAGCGGGGGGGCGGAGGTGGGCGGACCGGCGGAGGGCGGAGGGGAGGGCAGCGGGTGGCGGAGGGGAGGGCAGCGGAGGCGGGGGCGGGGGCTGCTGCGGGTGGCGGAGGAGAGAGAAAGGGAGGGGAAGAGAGAGGGAGAGAGAGGGAGGGAGGGCACGCGGGGGCGGGGGAGGAGAGAGAAAGGAGGGAGGAGAGAGAGGGGAGAGAGAGAGAGAGAGAGAGAGAGAGAGAGAGAGAGAGAGAGAGAGAGAGAGAGAGAGAGAGAGAGAGAGAGAGAGAGAGAGAGAGAGAGAGAGAGAGAGAGAGAGAGAGAGAGAGAGAGAGAGAGAGAGAGAGAGAGAGAGAGAGAGAGAGAGAGAGAGAGAAAATAAAAGGCAGGGACGGGGGAGGAGAGAGAGAGAGAGAGAGAGAGAGAGAGAGAGAGAGAGAGAGAGAGAGAGAGAGAGAGAGAGAGAGAGAGAGAGAGAGAGAGAGAGAGAGAGAGAGAGAGAGAGAGAGAGAGAGAAAGAGAGAGAGAGAGAGAGAGAGAGAGGGTTCGTACGCGGGAAAAGAGAGAGAACGAAAAAGGGAGAGAGGGAGAGGGGATCCGAGAGAGAGGAGGGGGATCTACAGACCCCCACATCAAGATTTTGCACCGTCCCTGGTGCAATTTCTTCAGAATGAACTTGCAGACCCTCCAGTTGCACTACCAGGACTCCATACCACACTTTTGGAGAACCAAAATACATATAATTCACAGAATACGGGTGGTGATCTTCAACATGCCAACAAAAAGAGGAGAAACACATTCCCATATACAGCCAGGGAACCAGAACTCCAGAGATTTTCTCCTCCTCAAAAGCTAAGATTGATCCACCCAGCTGAGCAATGCTACTCAAATTCCACCCAGAGCTTTCATAGGAGCTGTGTGTCTCTCCAAGTCTGGCCTGAGGAAAACCACTACCAAATTTCCTTGTCTCTATCTCAACACCATAAAGGACTTCCAATTGCTCAGCTGCATGCTCCACTATTCGCCAACATTCCTCTTTTACACAATCAACAGAAGCTTTCTCCCGAAAAGATCCATGAACAGGCTTCTCCCTCTTTATAGGAATTAATCGAGGACGGCCTCTCTTCCATTTCTTTTGTTTCTTCTTTATTCGAGCCTGTCCACCTTGAAACTCTTCTTCAAGAGGAAAAAACACAGGTGCATCATCAAGATCTAGTCTGCATCCTGCTTCTGGCCTCCATCTCGAAGGAATCTTCTGACAATTTTCCCAGGATACGGAACCGTGGACAACACCTACAGTCAAGGAAGAAGGCATTGGAGCAGCATCCTGCTGCTTTTCCAGATTGAACTCACTTGAAAATTCATCTCCACTGTATGCAGGAGTAGAGTCCAATTTATGCTCCACAATCTGTTCCTTGATCCATCCTAAAGGTATATTTGAGAATGGAAGTCCTTGAAGGTCACAATTAGCTTCCTCGGATGCCGGCACAACTTTGTCACTTTCTGGTCCTGCAAGCATAAAATCATCCGATTCCTCATGTTTACCTGCCTTATCCTTACATACCATCGTAATGGCGCTGAGTGTTGAATTTTGATTATCTGACTCAAGTAGAGATTTCTGTCCTTCAGGAGGTGCCTGCAAAAGATAAGCTTGACTTCCTTGCTTACTCTTTTCTATTTTGTTCAAGTGAAGAACATCAGTTTTTCCCTCTTCCCGTCCTCCTTGTGTTGCTTCTGCAAAATCTTCATTTACCTGACATATCTCCACTGTGCAGCATTCTGCACTTCCCATCATCCAACTTAATAGGGCATCATCTTTTGAAGGCATTACCCGAGTTTCCATTGTATACCTAGTAGCCTTGTTGATGTCTGATCCTTCTTCCAAATGTAACTGTAATTGATTGTTAGTACATGTGGAAATCCATAACTTGTTCTTTCCCCAATCCTGTACAGCCTTTGCTTGCCTTAACCAAGGCCTTCCCAGGAGCAAAGGGTAGGAAGTCTCCTGTGGAAGTGCAATAACAACAAAATCCAACACAAAGTGGCAACCCTGTACTATCATCCGTACCTTTTCAATAATGCCAAGAGGCGCAATCCGATGTTGATCTGCTAGTGTAACAGTAAATGGTGCCATTTTGGTGGGGTTCAAATTAAGCTTCTTCATGGTAAAATCTGGCATCAAATTGATACTAGAGCCTCCATCTATGATCACACCTGTAAGAGCTTCATCCTTTATACAAACTGATAACCTTGAACTTTGGTAGTCTGCTAAGGGTGCAGGGGGAAAATCAATCATGAATCCATCTATACTAGGTGATTGGACCAAGTGAGCAGAGTGTATAATCTTCAGTAAGTCACTTCTTATTTTTGAATCCATCCTTATCAGTTCATATAGACTAACCTTGTGATGAATACCTTTCAAGATCTGTTCAATGTTTACCTCCTGAGTGTTTTCTTGCAGACTTGATGGTTGACCCTTTAGAGAAGTAGTCATCTTATCATAAGCTCCTTCAATTTCTACTTGATCCTTCCATCCAGACTTCTTTTCCTCCTCTTTATCCTGAAATCCTTGTTGTTCATCTCTCTGGGTTACAGCTGCTTGCCTAGGTCTAGTCATTATGGGCATAGTAGAGGATGAGACAGCATAAGTCTGAGTGGTTTTCACTTCTTCATGTGGAGAGACTGCAATCATGTGGATTGGAGCAGGACGACCTCTTGGGCAATCTTTAGTATAATGATCCTTGGCCTCTGGACAATGTTGACAAGGAGATGCATCTTCAGGGAGGGAACACCGATTTTGCATGTGGCCATACTCACCACAACGATAGCACATCAAAGGTCTATTGTATCTAGGCTTTGCGGGCCGATTCTTCTCCCTATTAGATGTATTTGAAGTACTAGCATAATATGAATCCAAATTTTGAGGGTTACCTCTCTGCTGTGTACCCTTGAGGTAGTAGCAATCCCTAGCTTCATGACCATCCTTTCCATAAAATTGATAGCTTACCTTAATAGGGCAATTAGCATTGGAGTGTCCATTGTTCTTACAGATTGTACACCGAATTTGTCTCCTTATATCCTGAGTGGTCTTCAGATCTTCTAACTCTCGGCGAAGTTGGGTTACTTCATCATCAGTGCGACGTAGTGGTGGCAAGACCTTCTCTTCTTGTTGATTTTGTTGCATCTTCAATGCTTCCAGTTCCCTCCTTAGTTGCTCAATAGGATCCAGATCTGCAGCATATTTTTGTTGTGTATCCCCTTCAAAATGTTGCCTTGCTTCTTCAATGCGTGATGCCGCTGCAACAAAATCATTGAGGGTCGCATCCAATCTAAGAGATTCACGAAGCTTCTGTTGAGATGACCTAGGCAGAGCCTTTTCAATCCACTTTTTAACCAAAAAGTCACCTGGAGCATGTGGCAGACGTGCAACAAGTGCTTTTGTTCTAGTGTGAAGTTCATGAAAGGATTCACCTGGTCTTAGCTTCAAATTCTCTAGCTGATCTAGAGCTCTTTCCAAAGAATCACTTGGTCTGAATGTTTGTGAGAACGCCGTCTTTAGAGCTTCCCATGTAGTGAAATGGCCATCTGCATATTGACTATACCATTTATCTGCAAGACCCTCCAATGTGGATGGAAAAAGGGCCAGCATTGCATCCTCTCTATTTTGCAAACCTCGTCCACGGCATAAAGAGATGAATCTTCTCACATGATCATCAGCATCCTCATAAGCATGTCCCTTGAAGGTAGGGAATTTGATATTTAATCTGGAGAGCAAATGAGAGAGATCCTCCATCTGTACTGGTGTTTCTTCGGATGTATCTGAGGAGAAGTCTAGAGTTCTCCTATACCCCTCTTTTGACAATGGTGTCGCACCCAAATCAATAGATAAATTTAGGGAGGACAGAGGGGAGGTAGACTCACTAGCCGTGGTTATTGCTAACTTGTTAAGGCTCCTTCGAACACGAAGTGATTCCTTATCTGCTCGTGTATGGGTCATGTACCTATTCGCAATTGCAATAGGGAAAAACACCTCTCACCGAAATGCAAAGGTCCCGCCGGGCGTACCAAACTGTAGAGGAGGTACTGGGGTATCTGCTTTTAACAAGATTAAAGATTAAAGATTAACACTTCCAGTACGTCGCCTACTCAAGGGGGGTTCTCTTTAGGGAAGTATACCCTTTAACATTTTTGTGAGCAGGTAGATAACACGGATTGCACAGAGTGGTAAATACTTCGGAAAATCTGGACAACAAATGACCAAAGAAGACCGTACACTTCTTGATTCAAATCAGGTGATTACAAGGTTGGGCAGAGTGATGCTCAGAAGTGCAAACTTTGTGCTAACGAGCCGCAAGCTTAGGGCTAACAAGCCACCCTAAAAGTAAATAACTCTAACACAACAGATCCTTCTCATTAGCATAATGGGCCACTGATACGCAGACTAACTCAGAATAATACAAAGAATTTCACAAGAGGATAGAACCTAATCAACAACACTGACTCACAGAAAAGAAGAAGAATCCAAGCTACTCCCTTACACCATGGTGCTCATAGCCCTCCACTGAGAAGCTTACCCTCTGTATACACACTACAGAGTAGCTCCTACAATAGGCTTGAAACCACCAAGTGCAAGAGAGGACTTCTGCACGTATGCTCGAACCTCTGTATCTCTAAAATTGTACCCCAAATGAGCACAAATCCATTGTTTTTATAGGCCCCAATAGGTCAAGAGCGCCTTGCCGATTCTTCACGTCTACTGATCACGCGCCAGTGGAATGCCCAAAATTGGGGGTAGGTCAAATATTCCCTTGATTTGAATTAGATCCAAAAAATAGGTAGTCACCGTGAATGGTTGGCGGCAATATTTGTTTCATTCCCCTTCACTTTTGAAAATTACCTTTTACCTTTTCACCTGCTTCCAATTTTATCCTGCACACTTTTATCCCATATCTCTTTTGTAGTCAAATTGAGACCCTTAATTTGCATTGCCGGTGATTTAGAAACTCCTCTTGAGTGTGGGAATGGGAGGGTAGATTTTACTTGTAACTTTACAATTCCTAGAGCCCCAAGAAATACTTTCATTTGAAAGGTCATTTCCCAAAGTGGCTTGAAGTATTCATTCGCATCCTCAGACTCCTCAAGCTTGTGGTTGATGAATTGTTGAGCCAGGCAACTCAGACGGCCTAAAGGGGGCACACTCCCATCTCCATCACGGTGCACTCTCTCAAGATCACCATTTCCCGTTTTTTCTTCCAAGAAATGTCTTCTTTATGGCTCCATATCTGTCAGCTCCTGGGATGATTGTGACTGTGATTGTGATTGTGAGTGACTGTGTGCATGTGTTTGTGTGTGTGGGTGCGCGTGTGTGCTTGTGTGTAATTGTGTGCGTATGCATGAGTAATTATGCATGTGAGTGTGTGCGTGAATGTATGTGTGTGTGAGTGTGTAATTGTGTGTGTATGCACGTGTGTATGGGTGTGTCGGTGTGTGTGTGGGTTGCATGTGTGGGTGTGTGGGAGTGTGTGTAAGGATGTGTGTGTGAGAGTGTATTTGTGTGTGGATGAGTGTATGTGTGGGTATGTAGGTATAAATGTGTGTGTGTGCATGGGTGTGTGTGTGGCAGGGGGTGGAGGAGGGTGGGGACGCGTGGGAGAAGTGGTGGAGGAGGATGGCGGAGGGGTGCGGGGTGAGGGGCGGAGGGTGGAGGAACGTTGGGTGGAGGGGTGCGGAGTGAGGGGCGGGGGCGGAGGAGTGTTGGGCGGAGGGGTGCAGGGTGAGAGGCGGAGGGCGGAGGAGGTTATGGCGGAGGGAGGCGGAGGCTTATGGCGGAGGGGGCGGGGTAATTAGGCGGGGAAGGGGAGGGGAATTAGGCGGGTGAGGAGGAGGAAGAGGAGGCGGAGGCGGGTGGGTAGAGGAGGCGGAGGCGGAGGCGGGTGGGTAGAGGAGGAGGAGGCGGAGGCGGGTGGGTGGAGGAGGCGGAGGCGGAGGCGGGTAGGTGGAGGAGGCGGAGGGCGAGAGAGAGAGAGAGAGAGAGAGAGAGAGAGAGAGAGAGAGAGAGAGAGAGAGAGAGAGAGAGAGAGAGAGAGAGAGAGAGAGAGAGAGAGAGAGAGAGAGAGAGAGAGAGAGAGAGAGGAGAGAGAGAGAGAGAGAGAGAGAGAGAGAGAGAGAGAGAGAGAGAGAGAGAGAGAGAGAGAGAGAGAGAGGAGAGAGAAAGGCAGGGACGGGGGAGGAGAGAGAGAGAGAGAGAGAGAGAGAGAGAGAGAGAGAGAGAGAGAGAGAGAGAGAGAGAGGAGAGAGAGAGAGAGAGAGAGAGAGAGAGAGAAAGAGAGAGAGACATAGAGAGAGAGAGGGTTCGTACGTGGGAAAAGAGAGAGAACGAAAAAGGGAGAGAGGGAGAGGGGATCCGAGAGAGAGGAGGGGGATCTACACCGCCTCTGCATACTTCGGATTGAGTCGATATGGCCTACTTCTTACAGGCGCAACTCCCTCAACCAAGGGTATCCGATGTAATCCAAGCTCTTCTGGTATTCCTGTTAGATCTTTGTAGGACCATGCAAAGACACTTTTGTAAGTAAAGAGCAAAGAAGTTACCTTCTGTAGTAAATTAGGATAATGCCACAACCAGGATGCCAAATGGACTACTTGAGGGTTCTCTTCATCCCCTAAATTTACTTCTTGAACCAATGTTTCAGGACTGGCCTTGTTTGATAAATCATCTCCACTATATGCAGGAGTGGAGTTTAATTTATATTCTGCAACATTTTCTTCCATCCATCCTTGAGGTATATCTGAGAAAGGAAGATCTTCTCTGCCCTTAGGTTCAAAATCTTCTACCTCTGATACTTTTATCTGGGTTGCTTCCTCAAGGTTTGTGCTTTCTTGCAATTGCTCATTCTCCAACACCTTGTGGTCTTCATTGCCCTTTCCTGTAATTACCTTATCTGCAACTTCTTCCTCAATTTCATTAATCTCCACTGTGCAACACTCTGCACTTCCCATCATCCAATTTAACAATGTATCCTCTTCTTGGGGTAGAGAGGGCATTACCTGAGTGTCCACAGTATATCCAGTAGTTTTTTCCTTGAGTCGAATCCTTCTTCCAAGTGTAGTTGCAGTTGGCTATTGGTATTTGTTGAAATCCATAGTTTATTTTTTCCCCAATCTTGCAAAGCTTTTGCTTGTCTCAGCCAAGGTCTCCCCAGGAGTAGAGGGTAAGAAGTATCCTGTGGAAGTGCAATAACAACAAAATCTAGAACAAAATGGCAGCCCTGTACTACCATCAGTACCTTCTCAATAATGCCGAGTGGCGCAACCCGATGTTGATCTGCCAATGTAACCGTGAATGGTGCCAACTTGGTGGGGTTCAATTTCAGCTTCTTCATTGTAAAATCTGGCATTAAATTGATACCAGAGCCTCCATCTATGATCACACCTGTGAGAGCTTCATCCTTTATACAAACAGATAATCTTGAGCTTTGGTAGTCTGCTAAGGGGGTGCAAGGGGGAAAATCAACCATGAGAACCATCTATACTAAGTGATTGGACCAAGTGAGCAGAGTGTATAATCTTCAGTAAGTCACTTCTTATTTTTGAATCCATCCTTATAAGTTCATATAGGCTAACCTTGTGATGAATACCTTTCAAGATCTGCTCAATGTTTACCTCCTGAGTGTTTTCCTTGCCAAACTTGTTGGTTCGCCCTTTAGAGAAGTAGTCATCTTATTATAAGCTCCTTCAGTTTGTGCTTGGTCCTTCCATCCAAACTCCTTTTCTTCCTCTTAATGATCCTTGGCCTCTGGACAATGTTGACAAGGAGGTGCATCTTCTGGGAGGGAACACCTATTTTGCATGTGGCCATATTCACCACAACGATAGCACATCAAGGGTCTATTATATCTAGGCTTTGCAGGCCTATTCTCCTCTCTATTAGATGTATTTGAAGTACTAGCATAGTATGAATCCAAAGTTTGAGGGTTACCTCTCTGCTGTGTACCCTTGAGGTAATAGCAATCTCTGGCTTCATGACCATCTTTTCCACAAAATTGACAGCTTACCTTAATAGGGCAATTAGCATTGGAATGTCCATTGTTGTTACAGATTGTACACCAAATTTGTCTCCTTATATCCTGAGTGGTCTTCAAATCTTCTAACTCTCGGCGAAGTTGAGCTACTTCATCATCAGTGCGACGCAGTGGTGGCAAGACCTTCTCTTCTTGTTGATTTTGTTGCATCTTCAATGCTTCTAGTTCCCTCCTTAGTTGCTCAATAGGATCCAGATCTGCAGCATACTTTTGTTGTGTATCCCCTTCAAAATGTTGCCTTGCTTCTTCAATGCGTGATGCCGCTGCAACAAAATCATTGAGGGTCGCATCCAATCTAAGAGATTCACGAAGCTTCTGCTGAGATGACCTAGGCAGAGCCTTTTTGATCCACTTTTTAACCAAAAAGTCACCTGGAGCATGTGGCAGACGTGCAACAAGTGCTTTTGTTCTAGTGTGAAGTTCATGAAAGGATTCACCTGGTCTTAGCTTCAAATTCTCTAGCTGATCTAGAGCTCTTTCCGAGGAATCACTTGGTCGGAATGTCTGTGAGAACGCCGCCTTCAAGGCCTCCCATGTAGTGAAATGGCCATCTGCATATTGACTATACCATTTATCTGCAAGACCCTCCAATGTGGATGGAAAGAGTGCCAGCATTGCATCCTCTCTATTTTGCAAACCTCGTCCACGGCATAAAGAGATGAATCTTCTCACATGATCATCCGCATCCTCATAGGCTTGTCCCTTGAAGGTAGGGAATTTGATATTTAATCTGGAGAGTAAATGAGAGAGATCCTCCATTTGTACTGGTGTTTCTTCGGACGTATCTGAGGAGAAGTCTAGAGTTCTCCTATACCCCTCTTTCGACAATGGTGTCGCACCCAAATCAATTGATAAATTTAGGGAGGGCAGAGAGGAGGTAGACTCACTAGTCGTGGTTATGGCTAACTTGTTAAGGCTCCTCCGAACACGAAGAGACTCCTTATCTGCCCGTGTATGGGTCATGTACCTATTTGCAAATGTAATAGGGCAAAAATACCTCTCACAGAAATGCAAAGGTCCCACCGGGCGTGCCAAACTGTAGAGGAGGTACTGGGGTATCCGCTTTTAACAAAAGTAGAGATTAAAGATTAACATATCCAGTACGTCGCCTACTCAAGGGGGGTTCTCTTTAGGGAAATATACCCTTTAACATTTCTGTGATCAGGTAGATAACAAGGAGATACTTCAGAAAATATGGACAACAATTGACCAAGGAAGACCATACACTTCTTGATTCGATTCAGATGATTACAAGATTTGTCAAGGAAATGCTCAAAAACTAATGCTCAGAGCTTCGTGGTACTCTATGCAGATAAATACAGATCAATACAAATGATGAAGGAATTGCTCAAGAGAATAGAGCTTAACACCAATAGTGTCTCATAGAAAAGAAAGAAAATCCAAGACACTCTCTTACACTATAGTGCTCATAGCCCTCCACTGAGAAGCCTACCCTCTGTATCCACACTACAGAGTAGCTCCTACAATAGGCTTGAAACCACCAAGTGCAAGAGAGAACTTCTGCACGTATACACGCGTCAAAGTAACTCCAAAAAATGTACCAAAAAGTGTGTACCCAAATGAGCACAAATCCCTTGTTTTATAGGCCTCAATAGGCCAAGAGAGCCTCGCCGAATCTTCACGTCCATCGTTCACGCGCTGGTTGATCACCCAAAATTGGGGGGTAGGTCAAATATTCCACTTGATTTGAATTAGATCCGCAAAAAAAATAGGTAGTCGCCGTGAATGGTTGGTGGCAATTCCACTTTCACTTTTTACCTGCAAACTTTTATCTTTTTACCTGCCATCTGAGATTCTCGTTTTGTGGTTTTGTTATTTCACAACGCCTTCCGAAAATTAGATGAATGACTGATCATATCTAACGAGGTTAATCCTCCACTTGACTATCTGAGTGTATAAGCCTCTGCTTTTTGCTCATGTTCTCTTGCAAAAGTTCACCTCTTCCTCTCCATGACTAGTCTCAGACCTTCCTCTGCCCGCACCTTCACTTCATCCTTCGATAGTCATCATTTTCTGGACAATCTTCCTTGATGTGTGTGTGAAGGTGTGTGTGTAGAAGTATGTGTGGGAGCGTGTGGGCATATATGTGGGGCTGAGAGTGTATGTGTGTATGTGTGTATGTGTGTGGGGATGCATGCGTGCATGTGTCGGTGTGTGTGTGATGGGTGGGTGTGCATGTGTGGAAGTGGTGTGCATGTGTGGAAGTGGTGTGCATGTGTGGAAGTGTGTGTGGGAGTGTGTGCATATGTATGGGTGTGAGAGTGTGTGTGTTCATGTGCGTGATTGTGTGTGAGTGTGTGTGTATGTGTGTGAGTGGGTGTGTACGGATATGTGTGTGGAGATGTGTGTGTGTGGTGCTGTGTGTATGCGCAAGTGAGGGGAGGCGGGGGAGGGTGTGGGAGAGGGTGAGGGGGTGGTTGGAGGGTGCGATGGCGGGGTGGCTGAGGGGGAGGCCGCGGGGTAGCTGAGGAGGCTAGGCGGGGGTGGCATGAGGGGGAACTAGTGGGGGTGGGGGTGGAGGGCTGAGGAGGGGGGGATGCGGGTGGCAGCGGGGGGGGGATGGCGGAGGGCTGAGGAGGGGGGGGTGCGGGTGGTAGCGGGGGGGGATGGCGGAGGGTTGAGGAGGGGGGGAAATGCGGGTGGCAGCGGGGGGGAAGATGGCGGAGGGTTGAGGGGGGGGGGATGCGGGTGGTAGCGGGGGGGGGGGGGGGGAGGGCTGAGGAGGGGGGGTGCGGGTGGCAGCGGGGGGGAATGGCGGAGGGCTGAGGAGGGGGGAATGCGGGTGGTAGCGGGGGGTATGGCAGAGGGCTGAGGAGGGGGGGGATGCGGGTGGCAGCGGGGGGGGGGGAGATGGCGGAGGGCTGAGGAGGGGGGTGATGCGGGTGGTAGCGGGGGGGGAAGATGGCGGAGGGCTGAGGAGGGGGGGGGGATGCGGGTGGTAGCGGGGGGGGGGGGCGGAGGGCTGAGGAGGGGGGGGTGCGGGTGGCAGCAGGGGGGAATGGCGGAGGGCTGAGGAGGGGGGAATGCGGGTGGTAGCGGGGGGTATGGCGGAGGGCTGAGGAGGGGGGGGGGATGCGGGTGGCAGCGGGGGGGGAGATGGCGGAGGGCTGAGGAGGGGGGGATGCGGGTGGTAGCGGGGGGGGATGGCGGAGGGCTGAGGAGGGGGGGGGGATGCGGGCGGTAGCGGGGGGGGGGGGGGGGGATGGCGGAGGGCTGAGGAGGGGGGGGGTGCGGGTGGTAGCGGGGGGGAATGGCGGAGGGCTGAGGAGGGGGGGGGATGCGGGTGGCAGCGGGGGGGGATGGCGGAGGGCTGAGGAGGGGGGGGTGCGGGTGGCAGCGGGGGGAAATGGCGGAGGGCTGAGGAGGGGGGAAAATGCGGGTGGCAGCGGGGGGGAAGATGGCGGAGGGCTGAGGAAAGGGGGGGGATGCGGGTGGTAGCGGGGGGGTATGGCGGAGGGCTGAGGAGGGGGGGGGGATGCGGGTGGTAGCGGGGGGGGATGGCGGAGGGCTGAGGAGGGGGGGGATGCGAGTGGCAGCGGGGGGGGAGATGGCGGAGGGCTGAGGAGGGGGGGGGTGCGGGTGGTAGCGGGGGGGGATGGCGGAGGGCTGAGGAGGGGGGGGATGCGGGTGGTAGCGGGGGGGGGGGATGGCGGAGGGCTGAGGAAGGGGGGGATGCGGGTGGTAGCAGGGGGGGGTGGCGGAGGGCTGAGGAGGGGGGGGGATGCGGGTGGCAGCGGGGGGTCAACGGGGGTTGCAGGGGTGGTGGGGGGTGCGGGTGGCAGCGGGGGGGGATGGCGGAGGGCTGAGGAGGGGGGGGGGATGCGGGTGGTAGCGAGGGGGTATGGCAGAGGGCTGAGGAGGGGGGGGGGATGCGGGTGGCAGCGGGGGGGGGGAGATGGCGGAGGGCTGAGGAGGGGGGGGATGCGGGTGGTAGCGGGGGGGGATGGCGGAGGGCTGAGGAGGGGGGGGGATGCGGGTGGTAGCGGGGGGGGGTGGCGGAGGGCTGAGGAGGGGGGGGGGATGCGGGTGGCAGCGGGGGGTCAACGAGGGTTGCAGGGGTGGCGGGGGAGGAGAGAGAAGGAAGAGAGAGAGAGGGGGAGAGAGAGAGAGAGAGAGAGAGAGAGAGAGAGAGAGAGAGAGAGAGAGAGAGAGAGAGAGAGAGAGAGAGAGAGAGAGAGAGAGAGAGAGAGAGAGAGAGAGAGAGAGAGGGAGGGGGCACGCCGGGGCAGGGGAGGAGAGAGGAGAGGGATAAAGAGGAAAAAGAGAAATCGGGGAAAAGGGAGAGAGAGAGAGAGGAAGAGAAAGAGGGGGAGAGAGAGGGAGAATGTGTCCATGCGTGCACATGCCATATGGGTCCACACATCCAGAGGTTGCTGATTTGAGAATGAAATAATTCATCAACCTCTCCACCAACTTCTGAATCTTAGACATTGAAAGTTGTCCAAAAAATAGTGCGTGCTGCAGATCTCTGTGAAGGGTGCATCCATGATGCACCTATGTCATCCATGATGCACCTATGCCAGGTTTCATGGAGCTGTAACCCGTGGACCACAATGGCCTGAAATGTCTAGTGCTATGCTAAGGGGCTCGAATATTAAGAGTAACAGTGTATTAATACCTGTATCCTTGGACAGGAAAATACAGAGCCGAACCCAAAACAAGCTGGACAATAATACAAGCACTGAAACTGCAAATACTCGTTCATGAGTAAAAAAGTTGCCGCAGGTGATGCATTTAGTCGTGCAAGCCTGTCACATGCTAAGCCTTGGAATACCCACACATGAGAGGAAGAAACGGAGGGGTACTACACATACACATACACATACACATACACATACACATACACATACACATACACATACACACATGTACACACATATACATGTATATACATACACACATACACACATACACATACACATACACATACACACACACATACACACACACATATATATATATATATATATATATATATATATATATATATATAAACACATACACATACACATACACACATATACACTCACATGCCTACATATATACATACATACATACACACACATACACATATACACACATACATACACACACATACATACATACACATACACATATAGATATATATACGCATACACTCACATACACACATACATACACATACACACACATATATACATACACATACACATACACATTGTGAGATTTTTCTCACAAAAGACTTGAAAATTGCATTTGTGCTACTCTTCTATTATCCTATTTATCCTCTTGCTCCAAGATTAGAAAGCTTCTAGAGTGCTCTAGTGTGCCATGTGGCCATCATGCACACTCACTCTACTTTCTAAGGTGGAAACTTAGGATAATCCCCGAGCTAGAAACCTTAGCAACACATGCTCTTGTTCAAACACAAATCGATAAATGATCTGACTTGGATCTATGTCTAACATTATCTCCCCCTTCTAAAGATAATTTTCCTCATTGATCTAAGAGGATTCTGAGATCTGACACCCTTATAAGATGATCCGACACCCTTATAAGATACCAAATACTCTAGAGCAAACTAGTTCTTCATGCAATTCTGCTTATTTAGCACCTCTTCAAGAATATATGGTGTCACCTCTTTTTGATGATGGGAAATTCTGAGAAGTCTAGCCTTGGCCTTAGCAAACCTTGGTAATTCTTAACCCTTGCTTCAAATTTTAGAAACTCTATGGATCTTCCACCTAAGACACATGTAATCTGAAGACATTCTATGTGAACCTGCTAACTATCTGTGTATAATTCCCTTGTCTTCTACACACGAGTGGGATAGTTTTGTGACATATATGCAACTAGGAGTTTTGGGATGTATGCAACCGTCTTGCGAGGAAGCGAACTCACTACCTTCATGCATTGTAGCTACATCCATCCCTTTCTATCTTCTCCTCTTACATGTTTTCTCATAATATATCTTCGAAATTCTTAGTTGTCTTCTAGGTTTGACACTCTATCAAGAGATAAAATTTATAATATTACTATATGGATTTGAATCTCAATATCTTAGGCAATTTGAAGATAGTCAATGTGAACCTTTTACCTTCTTGTAATTGTTCTACTATCTTCTACACAAGACCTATATTTTATAACATTCCTTTTTGCCAAAAAATTGTCATCTCAAAATCCTATAGTCTAGAGTTATGCCATCTAGACATCTGGTGGATCTTGTAATATCTTCTTGATAAATAGAACTCATTCTTTTTAATTTTTTCTATTCTTGATTCCCTTGAATCTTGAGACACATTGTGTCCTCTATAAGGATGTGCTTATATCATAATTCCTTTCTTTCTCTTTATTGACCTTTGTTGGAGTTAGATGTCTGTGGAAGCACGCAAACAGCACAAGGAAGAAGAAGAAGCTCAAAGCATAACACACAATACTGAATGTATTACTAGAGAATGTACAAAGATAAGTAGCCCATTAGGGCAATAGGCGTATATAGAAGCCGATGGAAAAACCTCCTAAAGAGGAAAAAAAGTGCCCCGGCGGTCCTAGTGTGTTCACACACATCACTACCTAAATATATCAACAAATCCCCCTTGGGAGTGATTCACTGAACAAGGAGTTGGCACTCATGTATAAGGAAGTGCCAAGCTATGTGGAAATCACTCCACAGAAGGAAGTAAGCCCAAAGCTTTGCGGAAAGCTTCAAACTTCTCCCTAGGCAGAGCCTTCGTGAAAAGGTCTACAATGTTCTCCTGTGTGGGCACATATGCTAAGCTGATCTCCCCAGCAGAGAACCTCTCCCTAACATAGTGATAATGCACCTCAATGTGCTTAGTGCGAGCATGGAACATAGGGTTCCTCACAATTGCCAATGCGCTCTAACTGTCAGTGAAGATGGTGGTGGCAGAAGACTGATCAACACCCAAATCAGCCATAAGGCGTCTGAGCCACACACACTCAACAGTCGCTGTGAAAGCTGCCCTATACTCAGCCTCACAACTAGAAGTGGCCACAGTAGGCTACTTCTTGCTCAACCAAGATATACATGAGCTACCAAGCATGAAGCAAAAGCCACTAGTGGACACACGAGTGTCATAGCAACCTACCCAATCAGAGTCAAAAAAAGCATACAAATCTGGTGGTAGTGATCCCCCCTTGGGATAAAACAACCCAAGTAGCCGAGTACCACTCAAGTAGCAAAAGATGCGCTTAACCGCTTGCCAATGCTTGACTCCTGGGCAATGCATAAACTTGCTCATCTGTGAGACAACAAACTAAATATCTGGCTGAGTAATACATAAGTAAATCAAGCATCCAACAGCCAACTGATAGAGAACATCATCAAATGCATCTCCAGCATCATGAAGACTCAATCGTAAACATGTCTCCATAGGAGTGGCAATAGGCTTACAGTCTTCAAGGTCAAAATGCTGCAATAATGTGTCAATATATTTTGTTTGACACAAAGCCATTCCACCATCAACTTGCATAAACTGAATGTCCAAATAGTGATGCAAATGCCCCAAATCAGACATCTCAAATGAGGCATGCAAATCAGCAATAGGTTTCTCAATAGGACCTGTGAGCAGCATGTTGTCAACATAGACAACAATGATTAGAAGCACATCATTAGCACACTTAACATATAAGGTTCTTTCAGTTGGACTATTCTCAAAACCATGTGCAATAAGATAGGCATGTATCTTCTCATACCAAGCACATGGTGCTTGCTTTAAACCATATAATGCCTTATTTAACCTGCACACCTGGTTTTCATGCCCTTTCTACACAAAGCCATGGGGCTGAAAAACATACACTTCTTCATGCAAGTCACCATTCAGGAATGTAGTGTTAATGTCCAACTGATGTACATTCCAACCATGATGAGCTGCAAGTGCACAGATGCTACGTATAGTAGTCATTCGGCAAGTAGGTGTAAAGGTCTCATCAAAATCAATGCCTCTTTCCTGCACATAACCCTTTGCAACAAGTCTAGCCTTATACCTATCAATTGTACCATCAGGCTTACGCTTCAACTTGTATACCCACTTAGTCCCAATGGCCATCTTGCCAGGAGGCTAGTCACATAAAGACCAAGTACCATTCTTCATTATAGCATCATATTCAGATTGCATAGCAGCCATCCAAATTTTTGAATTTTGTACTTCATCAAAAGAAAGAAGCTCATTCTCATCACAGAGACTAGATGTAGCCATAGCAGAGGTACTATGAGAGCATGAACGAGTACGAGTATGACAGAGGTGCATCTAATTTGTTGTCACGCAAAGTCTGCACCAGCCATTTTGGCATAGTTTTTGCCTGCTCAATATCAGCTCTCTCATCAACTAGTGCATCATGTAAATCTACATCAGAAATGGAATGATCTTCATCATCACATGGAACCTACAAAGGCTAAGAAGTTACCTCATTGGGACCAGCACTAGACTATCCACTTGTAAAAAGAGGCAGCAAAGTATCATACATGTCTTTGGAGCTAACAGATGTCTCCTTAGTACATGAAAGCAATGGCTGAATAGCATCTTCCACAAAAACAACATCACGGCTAACCAAAATGCATTTAGTATGTGGATGATACAGAGGATAGCCTTTACTTTCAAAACTATACCCACAAAAATACATTTTACTACTTTATCATCCAATTTTCTGTGATGTTCAGGCACTAATGCATATGCCAAACAACCAAAAACATGCAAATGAGCAACAGATGGCTTGCGATCACGCCAAGTCTCATATGGAGTGATAAAATGCAGCACTTTAGTGGGACACCTGTTAAGTACATATGCTACACACATGAGAGCCTCAAGCCAAAAACTATGTGGTAAAGCGTGACTCTTGACCATACACCTCGCCATCTCCATGAGTGACCTGTTCTTTCATTCAGCAACCCCATCCTGTTGAGGTGTATACGGCACTGTACACTGGTGTTTTATCCCATGTTCAGCCAGAAATGCATTAAAATCAGAAGACATATATTCCCCCCCTTGATCTGAACGGAGGGTGCCCATTTTACATGCTGATAGATTTTCAGCCAAAACCAAAACCTGTTTGAAGCACATGAACACTTCGAACTTTTCCTTCAATGGATATACCCATGCATGCCTGGAAAAATCATCAATGAAAGTCACGAAGTAAAGATAATTTCCAAAAGAAGGTGTCTGCATAGGACCACAGACATCACTATGTGCAAGCTGCAATTTCTGTGTAGCCCGAACTAAACCATCTTTTGGAAAGGAGGAACACTGCATTTTGCCCAAAATACAGCCTTCACATACATGTTTTCTAGGTGCCTCAAGCTTGGGCAAAGAAGACACCATATCAGATTTCTGCAAGCGTAGCAAACTAGCAAAATTCAGATGACCAAAGCGTGCATGCCGAAGCTTTGCATCTAACATAGCCTGAGAATCATGTACTGCACATGCCAAATCATTTATAGATCTTTCATAGTCTATGATCTTATACAGCCCACGACATAAAATTCCAGAAGCAATAATCACATCGCCATTTGACAGATCATGAACTGTACACCTATCATCAACAAATTTCACAACCAAGCCAATCTTGGCTAATGCAGAAATTGATAATAGGTTCTTCTTGATTCTTGGCACAAATAAAGCATTTGACAAAGTGAAAGAACTACCATCAGCAGTAGTCAAAATGATCTTACCAACTCCCATAACAGGATAAGAGGAGCTGTTGGCACATGTTACAGTATTCTCTTTAGGGGCAGGCTCGAGTAAAGAGAAGAAACTGCGCTGCGAGTTAATATGTTGGTCGCCCCACTATCAAAATACCAAACATCTGAGTCTATTGCAGACATGCACTGCTCATGAGAAGATGGGTCAAAACTACAAACAGTAGTCAACGCCCATTCTTCTTCCTGCACTAGATTAGCAGACTCTGTTTTTGGAGTAGAGGCCTCTGCAACAACCATTCTTGCCTCTTTTTTCTTTGTCTCTTTTGCAGCGAGTTTAGGACAGTTCTTTATGATATGATCATTTCCTTTAGAGTACTTGCAAAACAAAAAATTCTTTTCTGATTTCTTTTCATCTTTGTCTTCCCTCTTTGATTGTCTAGAATTAGCAGATTTTTGCTTACTAATTGAAGAGCTCCATTTTCCTTTGCCCTTCTGACTAGCCAAGAAATCTTGATTTGCACTCACAAAATGGACCTGTTCTGCCTAAATTGATCTTACTACAACATAACAGAAACTAACTCCTCAAATGACAAGGCATTTGGATTTCCTTTCATCATCAACCGAAGAGTAGAAGCAAAACTCTGATATGAATCAGGAAGACCATTCAGAACGATGTGCACAAGTGAGCTATCTGGTATAACCTCATGAGCAAAAATCAATTGTTCCTTCAAGTCTTTGATCTTTGTTAGGAAACTATCCATAGAATCACCTTCATTCATTTGCTCACTCTCCGACTGTTTTCGGAGGTAAGCAACATGAGCCTCATTCCTAGCTTGGTACAATGTGGTAAGTGTATCCCAAGCATCCTTAGCTATTCTACAAGAGAGAATGTGGGGAATAATGGCACGTTTGACAGATAAGGCTATTAATGCATGTGCTTGGGCATCTCTGCCATCCCAATGAATCTGCTCTGCAGTAGGTGCAGTAGAAACCGCAGCACGAATAGGAATATACAGACTATCATTATCTTCGACACCTTCTGCATCAGCTTCTGTACCTGCAGTTGTAACAATTGCAGGTGTGATAGGATGTTTTTCAACACCCTGCACAATTTTCCACAGTCCTTTTGCAACCAATACATGTTGCATCATATAAGCCCATAAAGGGTAGTTGGTGCCATCCAACTTTTCCTCAACAGCCAACATACGGAATACATCATTGCTTTCAGCCATGGCCGGTGACTAAAATACCTTGATGCAGAAGATTGATTGTATCTTAAAAAGTTGAACAGATTTGCCCAGACGAATTCTGCTATACCTATAGGACACTTTGAGATGCTTATACTGGCAAACAGAAACGGGTACATACCTTTGGCACAAAAAGATGAAATAGCCTACACAAGCATTGTGATAGTGCGTTTGGAGGCTGAAACGAGCTCAGATTGCAATTTCAGCACCACAAAGCGAAGTGGTTTTGATCTTGAAAACACGTTGAGTATGCTCACCAAAATTCTTGCGATTCTGAGACTGCAACCGGAGGAGTGTCGACGGCACCCTAGATGAAGCAAGGACCTGCTCTGATACCAATTGTGGAGTTAGACGTTTGCGGAAGCACAGGAACAACATGAAGAAGAAGCTTGGAGCACAACACACAATACTGAATGTATTACTAGAGAATGTACAAAGATAAGTAGCCCATTAGGGCAATAGGCATATATACAAGTCGGGGGAAAAAAACCTCCTAAAGAGGGAAAGAAGTGCCCCAACGGTCCTAGTGTGTTCACACACATCACTACCTAAATATATCAACAACCTTGACACATATAAAACTATATTGACCTTCCTTTCTCTTTATTGACCTTGACTTGTGTCCTTGTCAATCATGTTTACTATTACTATTTCTTGAGATATCTTTCTTGCAAACTTTTCCTTTCCATTTATCTTTTTTAATTTGCATTGGAAAATGGACTTGACTTGTTTGCTTTAGAGAGAAATAGAATCATTTTTCTTCCTTCAATAGATTCATCAATGATGGCTCTAAACTTATAGATCTACCATAAATGCTTGCAGACCTGGTGTGTGCACCCTCTCTATTTGAACTTCCAATAGACTTGTTACTTTTCACCATTTCCATACTCAAAAATATAACTTTGATCCACTAGACCATTTTATTCTCTTTGACCTACTTGGTCACTTTTTATGATGTCCTATGGATAGAAACATCAAACTTGTTGTTCAACTTGTTTTCCATTTGGAATTAAGTTTCTTGCTTGTAGACCTTGCATTATTGTATAATCACTCCCTGCTAGAGAACGACCTTGCCTTGTCTAGTAAATGCAAACCTTGCCTTGTTGTGTAATCACTCTTTAATGTTGGTCATTATCTCTTGAATATTTGAACTACAGATTTGCCTTGTTTTCTCTGTTGAAACCTTGCCTTTCTATGCATCTTGGTCATCCTCTCTTGAGTTCTTGGCCTACAGACTTGCCTTGCTTGCTTAATGAAGATGCGTCCACCTAGGATCTCTATTCTTCATTCTTAGGTAGAGAGATAAATGGAACTATCCCATCCACCCATATTAAGCTATTACGGATTCAAGATATGATTCCTTCTATAGAACTAGTAACTCCGAAGTCCATGTCCCAACTTCGAAATCTTGGAAGTTCTTGCATGACTTTTATTTTTTCCCTTCTTAGAGTTCTCTTCTAAGATTTCAAAATACCTTAAGACCTCTTACTTCTAACTTTCTACCTCCTGAGACCTTGGCAAAAGCTAGCACTTGTCTCATTTAGTCCTTTTTGCAAAAGGTCAGTTTTCTTTCTTGAATTCATTTGAGGTTTTTCCATATCCTCATCTCTTCTAAGATGTATTACTTTGACTTTATTCTGTTTGATCAAAATGCCATTTTCCTTCTTCTAGATCATGGAATCATTGAATATTCTTTATTCTAGGTTCTAATTAGACACCCTAGATCTGTTAGCTATGAAACTACAAAGTTCCTTATTTTAATGACTTTGGCAGCACTTTCCCTTGTCTTAAGACCTCCCTTGGTCTCATACTTGAATTAATTTTTTTTAATCTAAGAATTCCATTCAATGATATCATACATGTGATATCCACTAGATATCCATAAGCTTATACTTTTCTTTGATCAGAATGCTACTCGTCATTCATCGTGATCATTAAATGTTAAATATCTTTGGGTGTTCTAGAGTTCTTTCTAACATCCTTTTGACTCATAGAATCCTAAGACCTTTACAAATCTCATCCCAAATTCTTTGTCTATATGTATCTTAAGGTCCTTTCTAAGACCTATTGATTCACATAATCATTAGATCTTAGGAGTTATACCTCTTGACTTTCTTATTTCTTAACTTTGGCATTACTTTGCCCTTGTTTTAGCCATTGCATTAAACATAAGGGTATGTTTGCTCAACCCATAAGTTCTTGTAATGTCTTAAAACAACAACTATAAGCACTATTGTTTTCTAAAGGAAAACTTAGCCTATTCAAGGTACTTTTATCAGATACTTTATGCTCACCCTAATTCATCTTGGGTGATAGATAAAATGGTCTTCTATAGATAGGAAATGCATCATGCACTTCATCTTTCTAAAAATCATACCATCTA
>CM035406.1:26324826-26437326 GCA_020310875.1 Ceratopteris richardii
TCAGCTATGAGCATGAGGCGGGCAGCACGATTCTCCTAGTTTAGGATGGGAGGATTGACATCACTCAGGACCTCCGCATTCATCTGTGGAGTGGTGTGGATGATCCTTACTAGGAGCTGATCAGAAGCCTTACCTTGTGGTTTTTGAGGGATGCACGATTCCTCTGGCCGAGACTATTCGAGATTTCTAGCTCAAGCTGATTCACACCTTATGGGGGCAGTTGGACCATCTTTACGGGATTCTGATGGCATGTCTCGACGGCGGCTTGCCTTTCTATAGCTCTCGAAGAAAGGCCCCTTTTATATCGTTCAATGTGACACGATCCATTGGAGTTATCGGCCACCTCCTTGGCTTCCCCCCCCCTCCCCCCAACAAGAAAAAAGCATTTCTTCCATAGTTGAAGCAGTTCGCAAACCGGATGGGTTTTCCCATTTGATTCATAAGGTACCATTCGGTTTGAACCTTACAATCCGATTCATTCAGGGTAATTAATTGACTTTTTAGGTATATCAGGGATATAATACGTTGGCCATATTAAATACTTTGATGTATAATGCTGCCAATGTACATACATATACATATATACATACATATTTTATATATATATATATATATATATATATATATATATATATATATATATATGTTTACTCAACATTGTAATATGTACGTGTAATTTTTACATGTATGTAGAAACCCTAAGGTGCCCTATGAACCTTACCTTGGAGGTAAGATTCAGTTCACGTACCTTACCTATACCGAACCTTACCAACCTTACCAACCTTACCTTATGAACCTTACGAACCTAACCACCATGATTTCTTCTCTCAATAGTTAGTCTTCTAGTAGTTTTTCTAGATGGTTTTCTAGGGTGAGTTGTCCCCCTTGTAATCGATTCATGATACTTGATTGGGATTGTAGCCCTTTGGGCGTTGTTTATTAACTAATGAAAAGATCTTTTTATAGTTAAAAACAAAAAGAGCATATGATCAGGACTCGCACCAAAAGTATGAAAAACTCAGATAGACTTTCGCCAAAAATAGAAAAAGCAGATCATTAAAGCAGCTTTTCACTTACGATAGCTGATTTTCGTCGAAGTCTTGTTTGGGTTAGAAATCTATATAAAGAACAATTTATGTGAGCTATAATCATCACTCAAGGAGGAGCTTCTTATGGGCATGGAGGGGGTAACTATCTTTCACTTGGAGAGATGGAGTTGTGCTTTCTTCATCATCAACAAGGTGTGGAGACACCTTAGAGCTTCCTTTTATTGGAAGAGGTTATCTTTAAGCTATGGAGATTGTGGACTTATGAAGCTTGTGATTTTATGAGCAGCTGGTTCTTCAAGCATATGCTTCATGCCATCTTGTAACTTCATGTACTTCATCTTTGTTATGTATTGAATAAATTTGGAGCCTGGCTCCTCTCCCTTTCTCTCATGTCTTGTCTATTCTCCATCTTGTCTCTATTTTCTCTATGTCTCTCTTAGCTCTAGGGATATCCAAGGAAAGGTCAAAGATTGGAAGGACTAAGGTTAGCGGATAAGTATAAATCCATGGCTTAGAGGACCTCAAAAGTTAAAACTCAACTAGGACTGTCAAGCAATAGGTATATATGGCTGGACGAAGAGAAGCAAACACACAGTCAATGGGTCTCAAGCCCCAATGTGTGTTTGCATCTCTCTCTCGGCCGTATATCCTTTGGCTGCAATTCTAGGTGAGTTCTAGGGCACTTTAGGGCATAGATTCATACCTATCCTCAAAGAGTATTACTCCAGCCTTTTGCCTTGCCTTACATGCCCCTTGAGCTACAGCCCTTGGCATCTTGTCTTTGTTCCACACATGCTAAACAATGGCCTATTTGACCTCATGCCCAACAATATCTATTTGAACACTAAAGAAACTTCCACAAAGCTTAAGCTAGATAAACTTAAGAATTTTATTTGAGATCCAAAGAGGATACAGGAATTTCATCGACTCAAGGAAAAAAGTATAAGGCTCAAGAAAAGGTACAGCTCGAGATTAAATATTTGGATCCAAGCTCAATTGAGAAGAACAAGCTCATTAGCTCCCTCCAACAATGTGCAAATTGTTAAGAAACAAACGTTGATTAATTTTACTCTTGAATTATATGTTGATGGGGTAGCTATAAGCAAAGAAAAAGAAACGAGAATTTATATCCAGGAAATTGGAATACTGAAGGATTTTCAACAAAGATAAATATGATGATCAAGATAAGAGCATATGCAGAGCTGTTATTGCAAGAATTGAGAGGAACACATATATCCTAAGTTGGCAAATATTTGGGAAAGACCTCATCCTACGAGAATCAAAAAAGATCTTGTTCAACTCGAAAACAAGAAGACTCCAGACATGATGGAATCACCAACGATTTTTTAAAGACATTCAACAAAGAGCTAGTTTCCCTTCTAATACAAAAAAAAACCATATCTACAGGTTGTTTCCATCCCATCCCATCCTGAATTGCAGTTCCATAAATCTCAAATAGTAAAGAACCAAAAACATAGCTGTGCTATTGGCCAATCATTTCATTTATGCCATAAATTAAAGTCCATTTTTATTAGCTAGAGAATCTATCCCAAAAATGATCGAACTGTCCTACCTGAGTAAAAAGGATCCATAGATAATAGAAACATTCTTGATAATTTCACTGCCCTATTGAATGGTTTGAAAATGCAAATGAAATGTGTATATTCTTCAAGATTGATTTTGATAAAACCTGTAGAACTTGAATGAGAATTCATGCCCCAATCCCTTTTGTGACTCGGGGGAAATGTTCATTAAAGTACTTTTCTCATCTTTTGGACAATGCAACCACAAAAGTAGTACTTAAATATAAACTATTGAACTAATCCCCTGTTAAAATGTGTAAGGGAAGGATGTCCTCTTGCACCTATGCTTTTTCACATAGTTTTTTATGGATGAGTGGCTTATCGAGAATTCTATACAAACAGGCTCTGCTAAAGGGATTCAAGTTTGAGACTAGAAT
Organism: Ceratopteris richardii; assembly: GCA_020310875.1. Classification (NCBI taxonomy): domain Eukaryota; kingdom Viridiplantae; phylum Streptophyta; class Polypodiopsida; order Polypodiales; family Pteridaceae; genus Ceratopteris; species Ceratopteris richardii. Next base: position 26,327,836 of record CM035406.1, read on the forward strand.
CTATGCTCTATATCATGGGACTAGGCCTTCACCAAAAAATACAAACGAGCATATTGATCTCATTTGTCCTCCATAAGTCATAGAGCATTTCAACTTGAAGCCTCTAAAATCTCAGCTTCAAGAAATGAATAAATTGCTGAGAACTTTTCCGGGCAGTGAGCTTAACTGAAAAAATTGTCAAAGTCAATCAAGATAAATGTACTTAGTACTATAGTACTACTCAAAAGCATAAAGTTGGATTTGTGCTCAATGAGCCGCCAAATGGATTTTAAAAGTTTTTCTTTTTGGGTTACTCTACATAATCCAATGTTCTTTATTTCAAATGAAATGATCAAGCACTGGATAGATCTTGATAATCGAAAATGTGTTCTTTGGACAACAATTCATTCTCACATGTTCTCATCTCAATTGTTTTTTTGTTTTGTTTTGTTTGTTTGTTCCTTTTTCTTTTGGGGGGGGGAGGGGATTCTTGGTTTTAAATAATTAATAACCCCAAATTCCATAACCATTAATGTATTGAGAATGGATTGAATATAGGGTTCAGTTACATCAGTAACCATGTTCCCCTTTCCCATTTTTAAACTACTCATAAATTGTCTGAAGTGGGTTTGAGCTGCTTAAATTACATGTGGGATAATGGCCATTTGATAGATGTTAGTGGAATCAGAATAAGTTTGATTCCTTTCATAGATATTTCAGCATTGCTCTCAAAGGGCTATTGATGTCTATAAATCTATCCCTGGGAAAGTTTGAAGTTCTATGAGAAGTTGCCAGAAAAAGACTTACTTTATGTATTATCTCATTGATTCTTCTCAGCTGATCAAGGACCTAAATGAAAAATGAAGCACGAGTTGGGAAAGATTGTATGGTTTTAACAATACTTACTATATCTAGCAAGCTATAAAATACGTAGCATGTTATGGGTTATCTTACATAAATTCATTTGGACTGGTACGAAGGTGAAGATGTTGTCAAAGGCTGAGAATTTTTCTAAGGTATGGGAGAGAAAAATACCTCACACTTACTCTTGTCATGCCCACAACCTGCCAAGTATTGGATGTTCATACACAAAGCTATTTATTCTCTCCATCTCTGTCCCTTCAATTGAGAGGAGATACCCAGAGATCGCTTGAACATAGATCTTTATTTTTGGAATCATCTCAAATCCATGATTTTAAAGTTTATACATACACGACAGAGAGAAACGAGTGCTTGTTTGGAAGTACTTTGCATTGGAATTGCCATACATTCCTTGTAAGCTTAGGAACTCCCTGTTCCCAGGTCAAATACCACGTAAAGGTAGATTCAAAAGTTTCTAATCCCATTACCAAACTGGAGAAAGGGTTCCATTGTAGAAGAGAAATAATGAAGTCTAAAGCAATATGCACAGAGACTAGAGATTATTTATTCTCAAGAGGCTACTGCTTAAAGATACCTTAAGTTCACCTGATTGTGCTAAATTAGAAACTTCTTCTGACATTTTGTATGATCAGTTTGCCTTAGCTCTTTGCACTTGTTGTTTTGATATCATTCATATTCAGATGTTGCTGTAGTCTGATATCTCTTAACCATTAGATGCACAAATGTAGTCTTCTGCTTCTCTTTTGTAATTTGATGGGTGACACAAATTTCTGCAGTTGCTTACCTTAGTGCACTGTGAATTCTTTTGTTAACCTGCTATTCATGGTGACTCCAGTTTCCAAGGCTGTTTTGATATTTTTAAATTCAGATATCACTGTAATCTGATGCCTCTTAGCCACTCGCGTCAAACATGTAGACTTCTGCCTCTATTTTGTAACTACACAAATTTTAATAGTTGCTCACCATAGTGCATCACAAAGTTTTTTGTTGACCATCTATTTCTAGTGACTTTTGATTTTCAACGCTCTTAATAACTACCCAAATTTCCTTTGTCCAAAGGTGTTTCCAATGCCATGTGGTTCTTGATCAATAACTTTTGTCTGGACAATTCATCACTGTTTTTTAAAGCCTCCTTTAAATAATCATCCTTGTGGCCTTTCATGCCTAAAATGTTCTGAAAATACTGGGCACATGTTCGGGCGATGTCTGAACAATCACAAAATACCTGTCCACTGTGCTGAAAGAATACTATAGAGTTTTTAATCTCCCTTTGTGTTCAGATAAATCTTTGGAGTTTGCTCGAGTATCATTCAGGCTATGAAGCCTGCACTAAGTTTTGAATTTATCTTCACCATCTAGGTTAAATGAATCGATGCACATCAATGCATCCTTCAGCATATCCTGATCTATGCACACACTGTTCCTCACCGTCCTATTTATTTAATGAATCCAAAATTTGTTTGTTCAGCTTCTATTTTGGCCTTGTCCATCATTGAGAAACAATGTTTACCACATTATCTAATGATAGTCTCCAATTCCCTAGTCAAGCATTCCAAGCCACTCAAATGTGACCTTCTGCCTTTGAAATGTGATCCAGCAGCATCAGCAACCAGCTTAAGAACAACGGAATGGCTATCTGCTTGTTTTTTAGTTCTTCACGGAGGTTTATCCTTCAGCCCCTATAATGACTATTGCCACTTATTCAGACCAACCTTAAGAGGCATATGCTCTGAATCTGAGATTGCAGCAGTGATGATGGTGTACTGAATTACTGAAAGTGACTGCAGCAACATCCATCTAACTCCTAGCCATTTGGTAACATTTTGAATGTGAAGGGTATCTGATTGTATGTTCTCCTAAGTCTAGCTGTAGATCAATACATCTCAACTCTTATTTGAATATTGTCCCACTGCTTTATTGCCTGAAAAGTAGAGCTGAAGCTTAAACAACTTCAGGAAGCTTTTCCCATATTCCATCTTCTGAGCTTCAAGTTGGGTGCATGCATGGTACTGAATACACATCTCAATCCATGTAAAAATCTCCCTATGACAATTGATTAAAATCCCTTGTATACATATCGTTGAAGAGCAGAGCAGCACAGCGTTTCTTGCTTAGCACCTTGGGTATTCGCCTAGAAGTATTGGACTCTAAAAAAGGATGCATGTTTCCAACACAGTTCGGCTTTTGTGATTTTCTTTCAATTTGCTTCTTAAACTTAGTTCCCTCAATTGTTGCGCCTTTGTTCTCTTGCTCTCATATTCGTTTATGTTTCGCTTTCCGTGTTGGTCATGATGACCTCAATCTTAATGATGAGTATATCCATCATATATCCAAGCCTAAGTTTGCATCTCATGTTGGATCAAAGTAAACACTTCATTCATAGTTCAAAGTACACGGTCAAAATTATTTCTCATGTTTTTTGTTTTTACAATGAAAAATCAAAGAGATCGAATCCTTCATTATTCATGTATACACACTATTCATGTATCTTCAAAATGTGCACTTTTGACTAAACTCGAAGCTCGTACAACTTTCTAACATTTGGATAAATTAATCCTCCTTTAATGCTTTGAATCTTTTCCATTTATAGTTTATATTTGGTGGTGATCATTAGAAAAAGCATTTCTTCAAAGGATCTTCGTCAACATCACAAACCACAAACACAAAAGGTAGTGAGAAATGATATTGATGAAGAATCAATGGGATTTCAAAGCTTTTTTTAATCCCTTCTAGGCATCAATGAATTAGGTCATGAAGCTTTTATCTCTTCAATCACTTTCTTCATTTAGTCACATATATGAGGTTTGTGATATTTATGTGTTCCTCGAGTAGCTTTGATGAAAATTTTTTCTCTATACATGGGTACGTTTTACTCTAGAGTTGGCTAGAGGTTTTTTCCCTTGTAATTGCATAAACATGATATATGCATATGTGATGGTACATACTACTTAGGGATTCACATATAGCTCTCACTTCATTTATTCTCATATTACTAATCATTGTTCAGAGGGAGATGGACTCAGTACAAGAAAGAACTCGACAGGATCTTGTACTACAAGATTACAAGAGGACAAGATAAGATATCTAGGATGCTATACTTGTGGGACCAGAACAAAGAACAAGATTGAAACTTGAACTCGAACTTGGAGAGTACTTATTTGGAGATAATGACTCCTTGAGCTCTCAAGACTGGTGTTGGAAAGATTGAAGATATATGTGGCCAAGCTCTCCTTATATAAGTGTTCAAGAGTAGTTACGAATTGATTATGCCAGCAATCCAAATAGGACCTCTGAATATCATAATCAAGCAAGCAGCAAGTCGATCTTACGATTTTGGCATGTTTCAGACACGACGGAAGCATTAGTTTCCTCAAATTTTGAACCAATCATGAGATATAGAAAGACACATGGAATCTGTGATTCAAGATGATTTTTTTGTGTCCGTGAGAGTTACATCACTCCCACCAAAGTGTCTACCTCTCTCCGAAAGCTATCACTAGAACATATTGTCGAGGAATTGTGAAGGCGACCAAGTGGATCACGTTGGTGTTGCTACAAGCCTATACTTGATCACGCAAGGTGTTGTGCTTTTAGTTTAGGCGTCTACCGTGAATTGGAAAGAACTCTAAAGTGATCGAAGATGCATATGCAAACACAATAAAAAAGTTAAGACAATTAACTCATTACACATTTTTAAATGAATCCAATGAAATACATACATACATACATACATACATACATACATACATACATACATACATACATACATACATACATATATACATACATACATAGATACATACATACATACATACATACATACATACATACATACATACATACATACATACATACATACATACATACATACATACATATATATATATACATACATACATACATATATACATACATACATACATACATACATACATACATACATACATACATACATACATACATACATACATACATACATACATACATACATATATATATATATACATATATATATATATATATATATATATGCATACATACATACATACATACATACATATATACATACATAAATACATACATACATACATACATACATACATACATACATATATATATATATATATATATATATATATATATATATATATATATATATATATATATATATATATATATATATATATATATGCATACATACACTTGCATATATCACACTTACATCCATATACATAGACATATATCACACACATGCACACACAATGGGCATACTGACCATGCATACATATAATACACATGAATACATATATGCAATATATATATATATATATATATATATATATATATATATATATATATATATATATATATATATATATATATATATATATATATATATATATATATATATATATATATATATATATATATATATATATATGCATGCATATATCACACTCATATCCATATACATGGACATGTATCGCACACATGCATACATACATGGAAGAGATTTTTATCCTCAAAAATAAAGTTGTACACAAAATTGTAGGCATACTCCCGAGCTTCATGTTCTAACTTAAAAGAGCTGTTTTTATCTCTATGGTGGGATTCACCTTGTATTCCATTTGAATAAAGGGGAATTTACTAATTGATACCTATCCAAATGATTCAGGTTAGCAATCTTTAACTCAAGCTAGAAATCTAAAGAGCTTGGGAAAAACTTAAGCTCTTAAAGTAAAGATATAAACAAAAATTGAGGCATACCCCCGAGCATAATGTTCTAACCTCTAAGAATATATTTCATCTCTATGGTGGGATTCATTTCATATTCCAAATGATTAGAGGGAATCTATTGTTTGATCTATTCATCTTTTTTCATTATTAATATCATTTTAGTAAGACATCAATATAGTCTCATCTTAATGTCATTATTGATTTCTATTATTTCTTCTATTGTTAAATCCATGTTCTTATAAGTGATATCATCTGTTGATGGACTGATATCGATTTCTAGTAGTTCCTCTTCATCATGTGTAGAATCAGCATGTAGAGTATTATTGTTCTCATCAAGTATATTATTATCGTTGTCATGTAGAACGATTCCAATTTCTCTTTGAGATGCTGATAAATCAATATTTGATAATGGATCATCACCATGAAATCCTTTGATTTATCTAGCAACAAAGTTATGAAACAATGACCGACCTCTAGCTTGAATATGAATGACTTGCCACCAAGGATGAGCATTAGGGTTTTTATTAAAAAAAATGCTTTTTCAATATGCATAGGAACAATATATGGTTCTCTTGTTAATCGTACTATTTTTGACGAGTTAACTGCCCAAAACCTACATAATTTCCTTCTCAATATGGAATTATTACCTTTATGCTCAGCTCGAAACTAATCAACCTTCCAAATAACCCATCAAAATTAAAAAAAAAAACTTCATTATTATGTGCTTAAAAGAACAATAAACTATATCATTTAAATATATATATATATTTATTTTTACCTGTTTGAAGATATGAAACTATATTTTGCAGATACCAACAATGGTCCCTACATAGCCAAGTTCACTATCTATACGATTTATATCTTTTGAACTAACACATGATAATTGATTGAAGGAAACAACAATGTTAGAATCCTCTTTTTTATGCAAAGAATCAATAACATTGATTCAGATATGTTGTCCATAAGCCCACATATTAGGGAACATATGGGCCTTCAATAATAAATAAATTCTTAGAAGAGAAACAAATATACATATATGTGCAAGAATAGAATATCAGTAAAAAAAATTACCTTTCTTTTATAGCAAATCATTAACAAGAGGTAGAATATGCTTCAGAAAGTTATGACAATCATGTGTCTTCAACCCAAATAAGCTCCTCTCATCCGAAGTAAACATGTTTTGAAAAGATGCTCCATATCCTATAGGTGTTTGAATTGATTGAATCCTATTGTTGATAGTTTACATGCGTAGGTATCCAAGGATCACGTTCATAAGTTATTTTTGGTCGACTTTTATAAAAAATTGGCCATAACTTTATTTTGAGTGTTGATCCTTTAAATCATTTCTTAATGACATTGTGTCTTTTAATCCAAGAAGATGTTGCCATAATGAACTATCAATGTTCTTGAATACATGCATAGGATCAAGAAGACGATATATATTTACCTCTCTCCAATACTCCAAAACATACCATATTGACATATTCTTTGCTAATGAGAGTTTTCCCTTACCTCTAATCTTCATATTCTCATCATCTCCATTCTCACTAAAGATTTTGTATCGTGGATCTATAAGAGGCCCTTCTTCCCATTTCCAATACCAGTCCATAGGTATCATTGGTTTTGGACACTGACCTATTTCAATCTTTCCATTGAAATGTATCCCTCCTCTTTTGCTTCATAATGGGTGATCACCAAGCAAGAATCCTCGATGTCAAAGATAAATATTTTTGTTGAGATTCTTACTATAAAATGATCTCAACCAATCATCACAGTAAGGAAAAGCCTTATATCCCTTAGTAGATATTCTCATATGCATGAAAACCATCAAAATATAACTAGATTAACTCACATAAAAGTGCATATATATTAAACAAAAAATTACATCATTACTTGAACAAACACCATATCCTGGAAAATCGTATATGGTCCAAGCCACAATTACATGAACCATAATGTGTCTTTGATGATATTAATACCTCTCCATAACTCTTGAAGATCATCAGTGAGAGGATTAAGATATGCATTCATGTCTTTAACTTGTATTTTCTTGGGATTAAAATTGAAAGCACTAAATTTTCTTTTTTAATGTTGAGGTATGGTGGGAGATTGTAGTTGATGACTACCACTAACCATGTGGACCATTTAATAGATTCCATAAAAAATGGAGTAACCCCATCCAAAGCAACACTTAACTTTATATTGTGTGGCTCTTGTGCAAAATCAAGCCATCCAAAATCAATATGTTGAAAAGCTACACAATCCACTGGAATTCTCCTTACTCCATCAATACTTTTATGATCAACTTCCCATGTCAAAAGCTTTGATAATACAGGGCTTTGAAACATATGTTTAATTCTTGGAGCTAATGGAAAATGTCTCAATACCCTTTTTGGGATTTTACCCTCTGCATCCTTGTATCGAGGAGATTGAAATTTTGGACATGTAAAAGATTCTACATATCTACCTCTATACAAAATACAATCATTAGGATATGCATGTATATAATGAAAATCTATACCAAGATTGTTGATTATCTTCTTTATTTCATCATGTGATGTAGGAAGAATATTGTTTCTTGGTAAAAACTTTTCAAATAGTAAATATAAATAAATAAATAAATAAATAAATAAATAAATAAATATATATATATATATATATATATATATAGATATATATATATATATAATGTACGTGTGTATATATATAAATAAGTATTAGATGTGTGTGCATGTGTGTATGTGTGTATGTGTGTATATGTATATATATGTGTATGTAGCTATGTATATGTATATATGTGCATATGTATGTGTGTGCGTGTATATATATGTGTATATATGTGTGTGTATGTGTGCATATGTATATGTGTATGTGGATATATGTGTGTATGCATATATATATGTATGTATATGTGTGTGTGTATGTGTATATCTCTATGTGTATATCTGTATGTCTATGTTGTGGAGAATGAGTTCTCCTATGCGCAACGGAAGTGTGTAGTGAACCCTTGTATGTCCAGCACTTGGACAAACATCTGCACCTTAGATAGCTTGCTGCTCTCAACACAAAACTCAAATGGACTTGGTGATTTAGTCAATCAAAGTAGACAAAGAGAGCTTCTAACAAGCTATAATTGACTTAATTTGGACAAGTTTTGATTAGGAAACACAACTGTCAAAGATGAACTACCTGTCCACACAGGTATGCTGAAGAACTGAGCTTCACTCTCACACTAATAGCTCTCTGAATATATATCCTTTCAGAAAGATATTTGGTACAGCAAACGTAGACACAAATAGCTTTCAAACAAACTAAAAATCAAGTAATTTGGATGAGTTTTGATCAGGAAACTCAACTAAAAATAGACCACCTGCACACATAAGTACACTGTAAAACTAGACTTTACTCTCTGATAGATATCTCATAGAGTATGAATGATCTGAATGAGATATTTGAGACAATGAAAGTAGATGCCAAGGGCTTTCCAACAAGAAACAAATCACGCAATTTGGATATGTTTTGATTGGGAAACTGAACCGACCAAAATAGACTACCTATCTACATAGGTATACTGAAAAACTGGACTTCACTCTTTCACTGATATCTCACAAATTACATAAGATTTCAAAGAGATATTTGATATGCAGAAAGTACACGCGACAAGCTTTCCAATTAATGTTTAAACGCACAAAGTGGTTACATATGCACTGAGATATGAGCTCTGCAACAGAGCTGTGTACAAACTGACGTGCGATTGGAAGGAGTCTAAGGGAAAACCAAAATGACAAAATGGCTAGATCCGACTACTGGGAGCTCTTGCCTCTTTCTCTCCTTGTTTTGAATGTGCTCCCACTTCACTTTTATAACCAATGAGCATGTGAAGAAGTTTGTGTCTCCTTCTTAACTCACCACTTTCTCCACTACATGCTACTAACTACAAGGCAAGATATTGTATCTCTTACTCATCATGAATTTTGACTAGACTTTTTCTTTTATTATTTTTTCCTTTTTTCCTCCACTTTTTTCTTTATCTTTATAGTTGGTAAATTTATCCAAGCATGGCTCATATGAAAATGAGCTTGTACATTTATCTTCACTCTCCCCCTCAAGCTCATTTGGGAGTTATCTTCATCCATGTCCTTCAAATTTATCGCATCCTTGAAACCTTTGAGTTTAGAAGCATCCAAGAACTTTGTAAACATATCTGCAACCTGCTCTTTGGTTCTGATGAACTTTACCTCCACATCTTTGCTCAGCACCTTCTCCCTTACATAGTGGTAGTGGACCTCTATGTGCTTGCTCCTTGCATGAAACATAGGATTGCTTGCCAAGTAAATACTTGACATGTTATCACTGTATATAGGGATGGTTCCAACTTGCACTCCAAGATCAGCCAAAAGCTTTTTAATCCACATTGCTTCACATGTGGCAAAAGCTAATCCTCTATATTCAGCCTCCATAGATGAAAGTGCAACAGTAGGTTGTTTCTTTGAGCTCCACGTGATAGGTTTGCTTCCTATCATGAACACATAACCTGAGGTTGATCTTCTATCTTCCTTTGAGCCTGCCCAATCAGCATCACTAAAGCCTTTGACCTGCAATTCTTCATCAAACTTGTAAAACAAAGCATGATTAATTGTATGCTTTATGTATCTCAACACTCTCTTGGCTGAATTTAAGTGTTCACTTGTTGGGGCTTGCATAAACTGAGAAAGTACACCAACAACATAAGACAAATCAAGTCTTGTAATGTTTGCATAGATCAATGATCCTACAATGCTTCTGTATGTTGTTACATCTTCCAATGGTTCTCCATCATTTGAACAAATCTTTGTATTTGTGTCCATGGGTTGAGTGAGTGGTTTGCATTCACTCATTCCAAATCTGAAAAGAACATCCAACAAGTACTTCCTTTGCATCAAGTAGATGCCACTCTTTCCATAAACAACTTCAATTCCTAAAAAATATTTTAGCTCTCCAAGATCTGAAATTTTAAACTCCTTACCAAGCTTCCTTTTGATATCTTTAATCCCTGTAACATCATTTCCTGTTATGATGAGGTCATCGACGTATATGCAAATATATACCTCTCTATTTTCTTCCTTCTTCATGTACAACAAAGGATCTGCACTACTTGGGTTGTATCCACACTTAGTTAGATACTCTACCAATCTCTGATTCCATGCTCTTGGTGCTTGCTTCAAGCCATAAAGTGCCTTCTTCAACCTGCAAACAAAATTTGGATGGTTTTCATCTTCAAATCCAATCGGTTGACTCATGTATACCTCTTCTTGTAGTTCTCCATTAAGAAAAGCATTTTTTATGTCGAGTTGATATAACGGCCATCTCCTTGAAGCACCAATTGCTATTAAGGTTTGGATAGTTCCCATCTTTGCAACGGGGCTGAAAACTTCATCATAATCTATGCCTTGTGTTTGTTTAAATCCTTTGGCAACTAATCTAGCTTTATATCTAGCTAGTGAACCATCAGCATTCCTCTTTACTTTAAACACCCATTTGTTTGGAACAATCTTCATACCTTCTTTCTTTGGCACTAGCTGCCATGTGTGATTATCTTTGAGATCTTTGATCTCCTCTTTCATAGCTTGCTTCCATTCCTTTTGTGTGCAAGCTTCTTCATATGTCTCAGGCTCTTTGTCTTTGATAACCTGCATCATGTATGCAAAATGTGTCGCCATAAAACTATCATAACTCAACCTTTGAGTTGGATACCTTGTCCTTGAAGATCTTCTTTCATTGCCTTTAGAGAGTTGCTTCTTTAACCTATTTAGCTTTACCATCGGAGTGATTACCTCTTCATATTCTTCTTCACTTGCATCTACCTCACTGTTTGGAGTAGCACTTGCATCTTTGGCTCTACTATGAGCTGAATTTGGAGGCAAAGAATGGCTCCCCCTCCATGTTGAACATTCTTCATTTGATGTAGATGCCTCTGGACCTGAAGCCTTTGTGCTTGATTGTTGAACTTCTCTTTGATTTGTTCCTGCATAATCATCACAATCTTCTTCAAGAATCTTTTCCTTTCCTTTATCTTCATACCATGGTCTTAGTTCATCAAAGACCACATCTCGCGAGACTCTTAATTCCTTTGTTCTAGGGTTGTAACACTTGTATCCTTTTTGCTCCGTTGAGTAGCCAATGAAAATGCATTTTTCTGAGCTTGGTTCCATCTTTGTTCTAACTTCTTGTGGAATGTGAACAAAGCAAACACATCCAAAAACTTTGAGGTGTGTAAGATCAGGTTTCTTACCAGAATATACCTCTTCTGGAGTCAAGTGATGTATTCCCGATGTTGTGCACCTATTCATCAAGTAAATGGCGGTTGTGGTAGCTTCAGCCCAATAGTACAATGGTACCTTCATCTCGTTGAGCATGCATCTTGCAATATCAGCAATTTGCCTATTTTTCCTCTTAGCTACTCCATTTTGTTGTGGTGTGTACCTACAAGTGAACTGCCTTTTGATTCCATTCTCTTGTAGAAAATCTAAAAATTCTTTGGAGAAGTATTCTCCTCCACCATCGGACCTTAAGGTTTTGATAGAGCTTCCTGTTTCCTTTTCAACTTCAACTTTGAATCTTTTGAATATAGAAAACACCTTTGATTTTTGCTTCATACAAAACAGCCATACCTTTCTTGAGTGATCATCAATGAAGCTGACAAAAAAATCTATTACCAGCCATTGATGCCTCTTGGGTTGGTCCCCATACATCCGTATGTATCAAGTCCAAGACATTTGGAGCCACATAATTACTCCTCTTGAATGGTTGCCTCGTTTGCTTTCCTAGTTGACAAGCTTCACATAACTCATGTAGTCCAATGCTATTAAATTTTGGAAGACCTCTTACCAATTCATGTTTGCTCATGTCCTTCAGCTTTGGAATGTTGATGTGTCCTATTCTTTTGTGCCATAAGTCCAGCTCTGAAATCTTCTTGTTCCCACATTGAATGTACATGACCTTTCCATGTGGATGTTGGACATCCAAAGTGAACATCCTTCCTTCTCTTCTACCTCGAGCAATGACCTTGAAGCCTTCTTTTGGATTCTTTATGAAGCACCCATTCTCATTGAATATGACATGATAACCCTTCTCTACCATTTGCCCTACTGAAATCAAGTTCTTTGAAATTGTAGGAACATGAAGAACATTAGATAGTACCTTTGCTCTGCTTGTATCTCCAAGCCTTATATCTCCAATGTGTTCAATCATGTGTTGAGTATCATCACCTGTTTTAACACATCCTTTTCCACTTGGTACCTATAGATTAGTGAACAAACTTCCTTGGCATGACATATGGTTACTACAACCTGAATCAATGTACCATTTTTTGTCATCTTCACAAGAGCTTCTATACTCATGTCTCATTGCAAGTAGTGTGTCCTTGCTTCCTTCACTTGAGGTGCTTGCATAGTTGCTTTGGTTCCTTTGATTGCCTCCATTTGGTCTTCCATTCTTCAGCCAACAATCACTAGCATAGTGTCCTACTTTACCACAATGATAGCATGTTATACCTTTATGAGAATTGTAGGAGCTTCGGCCTCTTCCTCTACTTCTACCTCGACCTCTTCCTTGTGTGTTGGCATTTGATGCATCCTTGCTGTCTTCCGAATTGTTTTGATTGTAGTTGGAGTGGTTGTGACCTCTTCCTTTTCCTCTTGATCCTCCTCTTGAGTTTCTTCCTTTGCCTCAACCTGCATATAACATTTGGTTGTGGCTGTCCTTTCCTTTGGGACCACCGAAGCTAAGCTCTTCTATGACAAGATGAGGGATTAGTTGTTCAAAACCTGGATATACATCTTTCAAGTTAATGGAAGTTATAAAAGGCTTCCATCTTTCATCTTCTCTCAAGCCATTGAGAGTATAACACACAAGATCTTTGTCTTCAACCGTTGTGCCAATAGAAGCTAAAGCATCTCTTAGCTCCTTAATCTTCAAAGTATATTCAGCTATGGGTTGACTCAAACTTTTCTTCATTGTGTTCAACTCATTCTTGAGTTGAAGTTTCCTAGCTTTGGTATTTGTTGAATACATCCTTTCAAGAGCTTCCCAAGCATCCTTCGCTTTCTCTAGATGTTGAATATGACCTACCATGGCATTAGTAATGACTGGCGAAATAAGGAACATGACTCTCCTATTCCTCTCCTCCCATTCTTTTGCTTGCCTCCTTTGGACTTCGGTGGCCATAGCTTGATTGATTTGAGGTTGAGCATCATCGCCGCTCACAATACCCCATAAGCCTTTGCCCATTAGGTAGTTGGTCATTCTAAATCTCCACACTGGATAGTTATCCTTATCCAACTTCTCTACTTGTTGGCCCAAGTCAGCCATTGAAGAGTATCAAAGACTTTGAGAGTTACCTCGAATAGTTATAGTCCTTTGCTCTTGCGTTTGTGAAGCTCCTCCTTGTTTTATAGCTCCTCTTTTGACTTTCTTTATCTCCAGCTCTATTGATGAAGCTTAGCACCAAGTTTGCTTTGATACCAACTGTGGAGAATGAGTTCTCCTATGCACAACGAAAGTGTGTAGTGAACCCTTGTATGTCCAGCACTTGGACATACATCTGCACCTTAGATAGCTTGCTGCTCTCAATACAAAACTCAAATGGAGTTGGTGCTTTAGTCAATCAAAGTAGACAAAGAGAGCTTTGTAACAAGCTATAAATGACTTAATTTGGACAAGTTTTGATTAGGAAAGACAACTGTCAAAGATGAACTACCTGTCCACACAGGTATGCTGAAGAACTGAGCTTCACTCTCGGACTGATAGCTCTCTGAATATATATCCTTTGAGAAGGATATTTGGTACAGAGAAAATAGACACAAATAGCTTTCTAACAAGCTAAAAATGAAGTAATTTGGATGCGTGTTGATGAAGAAACTCAACTCATCAAGATAGACCACCTGCACACATAAGTACACTGTAAAATGGGACTTTACTCTCGGATAGATATCTCACACAGTATGAATGATCTGAATAAGATATTTTAGACAATGAAAGTAGATGCCAAGAGCTTTCCAACAAGACAAAAATCATGCAATTTGGATATGTTTTGGTTGGGAAACTGAACCGACCAAAATAGACTACCTATCTACATAGGTATATTGAAAAACTAGACTTCACTCTTTCACTGATATCTCACAAACTACATAAAATTTCAAAGAGATATTTGATATGCAGAACGTACACGAGATAAGCTTTCCAATGAATGTTTAAACGCACAAAACGGTTACATATGCACTGAGATATGAGCTCTGCAACAGAGCTGTGTACAAACTGACGTGCGGCTGGAAGGAGTCTAAGGGAAAACCAAAATGACAAAATGGCTAGATCCGACTACTGGGAGCTCCTGCCTCTTTCTCTCCTTGTTTTGAATGTGCTCCCACTTCACTTTTATAACCAATGAGCATGTGAAGAAGTTTGTGCCTCCTTCTTAACTCACCACTTTCTCCACTACATGCTACTAGCTACAAGGCAAGATATTGTATCTCTTACTCATCATGAATTTTGACTAGACTTTTTCTTTTATTATTTTTTCCTTTTTTCCTCCACTTTTTTCTTTATCTTTATAGTTGGTAAATTTATCCAAGCATGGCTCATATGAAAATGAGCTTGTACATTTATCTTCAACATATGTGTGTGTATATATATAAATAAAAAGAAAAATAAACAATGTACCTTCATAGTGTCGAAAAAAATACATTATTCCATCCAAAATAATTTTGAAGATTGAGAATAAGTAAGCTTTCACTTAATCATGTCAATCAACTTCCTTCATATATGTGCTTTAGACATTCTTCTTGAAGATATTTCTCATTTTTAGAAATATCAATGCTTTCTCTATCATTTTGGTACCAATCCTCAATAAAATATGCCATGCCATCATCATCATCATCATCATCACAAAAATCTTGTAGTTTGTCTTCTTTGGAATATAGTTCTTTCAACCTTGCATATTCTATAGGATCACTTTTGCATAGCCTCCCCATGGATGCTTATGATAAACAAGGTCTTATTGGAAACTCTCAATGGTGTGGTGGAAGATCATCAATATCATACATTGGAATCTACATATATGAATAAAAATCATAAGTGTTCCATAATGAATGAAAATAAACTTAAAACAAAAATGTAAATATGTAAGCTAATTTGAAAAGAGTTTCTATTGATTAGAGTTCTCATTGCAACATAGGATAGGTGGAGAGAAAGTGTTCGTTCGATGAAAATTCTTGTTTTCACCTTAATGTTTATCACTTTGGTCTTATTTTGATAGCTTTTAACGTGGAGAAATGGTTCATGCATTCATGCACGTGATGAATGTGACTTCAAATCTAGAGCTCTTAGTTTCTAATGCTCTTTAAAAGGTGCTCTTGAAGGTCTACCCAATCCATAATTCACCAATAATTCATCACCAGCACATAATGAAGTAATAGCATTGAAAACTATGCATCTTGCTACATGTCTACTCATATATGGTGATTCATGACTATTTTCACTCGCTCTTCAAATGTGCAATTAGTCATTGAACTATTATATCCTTGGATATCGTTTATTAAACTTGCTATATTTCCATGAGTATAAGGTCTTCAATCACTATATAATCTTTCATTTTTTGCATGTGTAATCCCTCTATTTGCAAGAGAAGCTACATTTAAGCATAATTCATAAGTATGTATGCTATGAACATAATGTGTAAGTTGATGCCAATCTCAACATCTATATATAGGATCAGAAAATGAAATTAGAGTGACTTCAAAGTTCAGAGGCACATTCAAATCCTCTACAATAAAGAGACCATGACTAGCACTAGTGATAGTGGAAGGAGCAATCATAAATATCCATTATGCCAAAACTTAAAAACCTCTTTGTCTAACAGCAGCTCATGTCTAGAACCTATCTATCCATCTCCTCATAGTGGTATTAGAGAAACAACAAATCAACATGGGAGATGGATTTTCTTCATCCATAGTCAAATTGGATTGAGTTAATTACTCAGATTGGTCACTTAGAATGGAAGCTTGTCTTCAAGGGAGAAACCTCTATGGTTACATATCTCGAGATGAGATGATGCCAATCCTTAGAAGCAAAGGAGAATCAACTTAAAAAGAACAAGAGAGGTTAACCACATGGTGCTCAAAGGATGTTACAGCAAGATGCCTAAGCAAAGTGTGAATGATTTTTTCACAAAAATGAAGGACATAGCATATCAACTTGGAAGCATTGGAGAGATCATCGATGAAGAGTAGATAATAAGGCAAGTGATCAACGAAATAAAGACAAATGAAAAATGGGAAGATTTCACCACATCAATGGACCTCTACATGAACATGCATGTTCTTGATTTGAAAAACCTCATGGGATAGTTGATCACACATGAGGCAAAGCTTATGAAGAATGGAGACAACTCAAAAGGTAATCAATCCTCTAATCTGTATACAGATAAGAACAAGAATAAAGATAGCAAAGGCAAAGGTAAAAAGTCTCATGATGAGGGCATCACCTCTCAAGAAAACTTTGTAGGTAGAGGTAGGGGCTCAAGAGGAAGAGGCAAAGGAGGAAGACAAGGCAAGGGTAGAACACAAAGCTCCTCTCCATGTATCATGTATGGCTTAGCTAATCACATTAGTGAGAATTGTTTTAGGAGTCCTTAAAATCAAAGAGCAAGAGGTTACAATAGAGGAGGCTATGGAAGCTCAAGAGATATATTCAACAACAACAATGGTTACAACAACAACTCATACAACAACAACAATAAAAATAATAATAATTATCAAGGATGATATAGAGGAAGGAGAGACTACAAAAACTATGCACATGATCAAACTCAAGAGGACTCGTTACTACTGATGAACATGACCATGAAGCAAGGTAAAGCAGATGAACATGTATTCTATGTAGACTCAGGTTGCTCAAATCATGTAATAGGTAATGTAGGTCTACTCTCACACTTGGAGGATCTAAGGAATAGACATGAAGTCCAAATAGAAGATGACACAAGCATCCAATGGAGAAGACAGGCAATGTGAAGACTTCATATGGTAATATGGACCTATTCAAAAGGTATCCTATGTGCCAACCATCACCAAAAATCTCATGAGTGTAGATTAGATTGTTGATAAAGGATTGCAGGTCAGATTTCCAAAGAATGGAGCATTTGTTGAGGATCCACATCAGGGATTCAAGAGGATAGCAAGAGGAGAAAAATCAGGTAGACTATTTACATTCGAGCTCCAAGATACTAGAAACATTGCATTGTTCAATTATGATAATCAAACCATATCATGTTGGGAAACATGGATGGACACCTCAAGAAATGAGTTGGTACTGCTAATCCCTACTTTGTAATAGCCCTATTTTACTTCAAAGTTGTGCTGTAGGCCCATTTAGCTTCCCAATGACTCTAAATAAGTGCCTATGTGCTTTGGAGATGATGCTTCAAACAATAGGATCAAAATAGACAAATTTGCAACTAGATAGTGACCAAAAACTTGTTATTTTGGTCTTGATACCTGGTGGAAGTTTTGCTTACTGTTCCCAGTAAAGTAGCAATTAGACAAATTCCTTTTGAGGGTATCTAATTAACTTAGAAAGCTAATGATTCCAAGTGAAATCACTTAAAATGATAGACTACACACTGAGCAATGTTGTTAGCAAGTAGAAGCTTACCCCTGACTTTTTAGGAACTCTATAGAGAATGACAAGTGACTACTTCGAGATGATTTTCTCCCAATTGTCTGAATGAAACTTCTTCAAAATTTACATCTTGTAGTAGACTTTGAGCTTGTTCCAACAAGCTATAGATCATTGAAAATGATGGAGAGGTCACTGAGATATGAGCAAGACAAGTACACTATTCTGAGTGACAATAATAGAGAGACCAATAAAGATGATCAATGATATAATGTATTATATGACAATGTTGTACATGATCATTGGCATGGATATGATGCCTAATGATGGTGATAGGAGTATGCTATAGTGTAATCCTCTCAACTACATTAAATGATCAACAATATGCTCAGTAATGGGGGCTCTTTGGCCACGAGATTACAATCCACTTTTATAGATGTTTTGCCTCCAAGTTTGAATTCAAATTCAAACTTTGCTTTACCTAAAAGTTCTCTTCGAATTTAGGAGTTATTCTAGCAAACTGATTCGTAGCTTTTATCTCTCTTAAATCCACAAGTTTAGTGGATTTACAATATTCTCTTTATGTAAAACAATTTTGCATTGGGTAATGGTCAACTTATTACATGCTAGTGTTCACATGCTCCATCAAATGGATGCACAAAGTTTCTTCAGAATGTAGCTAAGTGTGATGGCTTGATATTTGCACCAACAGCTCCCCCTCAAGCCAAACATCTTGGCTTGGTCTTCTTCATCAATCCTCTTGAATGTCTTGCAATCCAGTCATAGCTTTAAACCTGGAAAGTTTAGTACCATCAACTGTTTTGGTCAATAAGTCTCCACATTGCATATTAGTGGATACATATGCCCATTGAATCTCCTTGCTCAATAGCTTCTCTCTCACATAATGATAGTGAGCCTCTATATGCTTGGTTCTTGCATGATAGAGAGGATTTGCTGCAAGATGTAAAGAACTAGTATTGTCATAAAAAATCATTGGTGAGTTAGAATGTAGTCCCAAGTCTAAATAAAGCAATCTGACCCATATGGATTCATGTGTAGCATTGGCTAGTCCTCTATATTCAGCCTCTCTGAAAGATAAAGCAACAGTAGGTTGCTTCTAGGAAGACCATGAAATGGGCTTCTCACCTACAAAAGAAAGATAACTTGAGGTACTCCTCCAATCCTTACAACTTGCCCAATCTGCATTTGAATAAAGTTTGATGTCCAAGTCTGAACTATATGGAAAGTATAAACCTTGATTTTGAGTACCCTTAAGATACTTCAAAATCCTCTTGGCAGCTTCCAAGTGTGTAGGTTTGTGCATAAATTGACTTAAGACACTTACTCCATAAGCAATATCAATCCTTGTCAATGTAGCATAGTTTTGGCTTCCTACCATGCTTTGATATCCTACAATTTCTTCAAGCAAATCACCTACATGAGCACTTAATTTTTTATTTACCTCCATAGGAATACTAGCTATTTTGCCATTTTCCAAGTGGAACTTCTTCAACATATCTTGCACATACTTTCTTTGAGTAATATAAATTCAAAATTTTGTATATACTAATTCAAGTCCAAGAAAGTACTTTAGTGATCCTAGATCACTGATTTTGAACTCCTCCATCATTTGATTCTTGATGTGTTTGAATGCCATTGGCATCACTACCTGTAATTACGATATCATCAACATACACACATAGGTATAACACCTATGAATTACTTCTCCTGACAAACAGAGAAGTATCTGCTTTGCTTATGATGAATCCTTGATCTTGAAGGTATGTAATCAACCTATGGTTCCATGCCCTAGGTGCCTGCTTCAATCCATACAAAGCTTTGTTCAATTTGCATACATAATTTACCTTACTTGGATCTTCATAACCATGAGGTTGAGCCATGTAAACCTCCTCTGAAATCCAGCCATTGAGAAAAGCATTTTTTACATCCAATTGGTACATATTCCAATTCCTTGATGCAACCACACTTACCAATACCCTGATGGTTGGCATTTTGGCCACAAGTGAGAAAGTCTCTTCATGATTAACTCCTTGGGTTTGTGCAAAATCCTTAGCCACAAGTCTAGCTTTATACCTGTTTATGGTTCCACCAGAGTTTCTCTTGACTTTGTAAATCCATCTAGATCCAATTATCTTCATTGACTCCTTCTTTGGTAGTAGCTCCCAAGTATCATTCTCCTTGAGTGCTTCTATTTCTTCATCCATAGCTTCCTTCCATTCTGCCTTGGTCTTTGCCTCTTCATATGAAATAGGTTCCTCACATGATAAATCCTTAGCGAGATAAATAGAATGCTTAGTTACTAAAGAAGTGTCATACTCATATCTGATTGGCTTCTTGCTCTCCCTTTGTGATCTTCTAATTGCTTGGTTGGATGATTCAGGTATGTCTTCGAGTCTCTTCATCTTGACCTTGCTCTTTGATTTCCATGCTTTGAACTCCTCCAAATTGATGGTGTCCTCATCATCTGATTTGATGTCTTCAATTTGATTTGGTTCCTCCTTGGTGAGACTTGGAAACTCCTCTTCCAAGTCATATGGCAACTTAACCTTCTTGCATTCACTTTCAAACCAAGAATCATTCTCATAAAACACATGATGTCCTTCTACCATGCCATGCCTCATATGGAGTCATCCCATCAAGTGATTTGGATGGCAACCTGTTAACAAGATAAGTGGCAGTAGATACACTCTTTGCCTACAAATAATTAGGTAATCTGTTCTCATTTAGCATTGACCTAGCTATTTCAACAATCAACCTATTTCTCCTCTCTGCCACCCCATTTTGCTCAGGGGTATACCTTGTTGTAATTTCTCTTTTAACTCCTCTATCTTGCAAGAAAACATCAAATTCAGTTGAGAAGTACTCACCTCCTCCATCTAACCTTAGTCTCTTTAGGCTTCTTCCTATTTGGTTCTCCAAAAGTGCAATATACTTCTTAAAGCAACTGAGCACTTCATCTTTGTGCTTCATAATGTACAAGATAGTCCATCTACTGAAATCATCAATGAAAGACACATAGTACCTTGAGCCAGAAATTGAAGGGTCCTTGCTTGGTCCCCACAAATCTATGTGGACAAGCTCCAAGTAATCCTCATGCGTATAACCTTTCTTTGAGAAAGGTAGCTTGTGAGATTTACCAAACTGACATGCACCACATTTATAGATCATGTGTTGCTTGGATACATTAGGTATTCCAAGCACACATTGATCTCTACATATTTGCTTTAAGGCTCTCTCACCAATATGCCCTAATCTTTTATGCCAAATCTCAAGCTCTGACAATGTTTAATCCTCGTAATTATAAAGTGCAATATTCCTTGTATCTTCAAGTTCAAATGTAAATAATCTACATGTCTTTTCTCCCTTGACAATCCTCTTGAATCCATGTTGGGGATCCTCCACAAATGCTCCATATTTTTTGAACCTAACCTTCAAACCTTTGTCCACAATCTATCCAACACTCATCAAATTCTTGGTGATTGTAGGTACATAAAGAACCCTGTTCAATAGATTTCTATTTCCATCAGAGGTTTTGACATTTCCTACCTTGAACACTGAATGCTTGGTGTCATCAATCACCTGTTTGTACTTGGTGTCTTCCCTTAGGTTCCTCAAGGTCAGATAGAAGAGCTACATTGCCTACCACATGGTTTGAGCAACCTAAGTCAATATAGAAGAGGTGTTCATCATTCATACCTTGCTTTGAAGTCATGTTCATGATCAAAAGGGAATCCTCTTGATCCTCTATGTAATTGTTGTAGTCTTTCCTTGATTTGTAGCATCCTTGGTAGTTATTCTTGTAATTGTTGTTGTAGTAGTTGTTGTAGCTTTGAGTATGATTGAATCTTCCTCTTGATTGTGAGTAGCCACCTCTTTGATATCCTCTTCCTCTCTGATTCTTGTAGCTCCTATAACACTCATCTGTAGTATGATTAGATAATCCACATATGTTGCATGGGGAAGAGTTGAAAGGTCTCCCCTTGCCTTGCTTACCTCCTCTGCACCTACCTCTTGAGTTCCTACCTCTCCTTGCATAATTGGCTTGAGAAGTAGTACCTTCATCTTCAATCTTTTTACTTTTTCCTTTCTCTTTAGACTTGCCTTTATCTATGTATAGGGTAGAAGAGTTATTACCTCTAGATGAGTCTCCATTTTTTTTAAGCTTGGCTTTATGGGTAAAGAGTTGCCTCATGAGTATGGTAAGATCTGGAATCTGCATGTCCATGTATAAGTCCATGGCAGTTGTGAAGCTTTCCCATTTGCCATCTGCCTTGAGGTCATTGATTACTTGCTTTACTATTTGCTCTTCTTCAATATCCTCTCCTATGATTGCCAATTAGTCAGCCACATCTTTGACTTTGGTCACATACTCTGAAATGCTTTGCTTGGGTTGCTTCCTTTGAGTGGTAAACTCAATCCACAATTGATTCTTTCTAGCTCTTATGTTGGAAGAAAAGTATGAAGACAATGTAACCCAAGTCTCTTGGGATGTTTTACAGTTCCTAATATGTGGAAGAAGGAATTCAAAGATAGAGTTAAGAAGATATGACCTTGTTAAGGCATCTTTGGCATGCCATGAGTTGAGCCTTTCATACTCCTCTCTTGTAGGTTGTCCTTTGCTTCTAAAAATGGGCATCTCCTCATCTCCTGATATGTATCCATAGACACTCCTTCCTTGTAAGTATGTCTTCATCCTCAACGACCATGCTTGATAATTGTTCTTATCCAATTTATCAATAAACGAAGGGAAACCATCTCCCATTTTACCTTAAATTGCTCTGATACCACTATTGGGAAAGATGGATGGACACATCAATAAATGAGTTGGTACTGCTAATCCTTGCTTTGTACAAGCCGTATTTTACTTCAAAGTTTTGTTGTAGGTCCCTTTAGCTTTCCAATGAGACTAGTTGTTATTTTGGCCTTGATACGTGTTGTAAGTTTTGCTCACTACTCCCACTACAGTAACAATTAGACAAATTCTTCTGAGGGTATCTAATAAGCTAAGAGAGCTAATGAATCCAAGTGAAATCCCTTAAAATGATAGACTACACATTGAGAAATGTCTTTAGCAAGTAGAAGCTTACCCCCGACTTTTTAGGAACTCTATAGAGAATGACTAGTGACTACGTTCAGAAACATTTCTCCCAATTGGCTATATAAAACTTCTTCAAACTTTGGTAGCTTGTAGCAGACTTTAAGATTGTTCCAACTAGCTATAGATCATTGAAAATGATGAAGGGGTCACTAAGATGTGAGCAAGACAAGTACACTATTTTGAGTGACAATAACAGAGAGACCAACAAAGATGAGCAATCATATAATGTATTATATGTCAATGTTGTACATTATCATTGGCATGAATATGATGCCTAATAAGCCTCTCAACTACATCAAATGATCAAAAATATGCTCAGTAATGGGGGCTCTCTGGCCATGAGATTACAATCCACTTTTATAGATGCTCTGCCTCCAAGTTTGAATTCAAATTCAAACATTGCTTTACCTAAACGTTCTCCTCCAAGTTAGGAGTTATTCCACCAAACGTTTTTGTAGCTTTTATCTCTCCTAACTCCAAGAATTTAGTGGATTTACAATATTCTCTTTATGTAAAACAATTTTGCATTGGGTAATGGTCAACTTATTACATGCTAGTGTTCATATGCTCCATCAAATGGATGCACACATTTTCTTCAGAATCTAGCGAAGCGTGATGGCTTGATATTTGCACCAACATACTAGAATTGAGAATTTGGCACAAGATGTTAGCACATATAGGTGAAAGGTTTTTGACACAAATCAGTAGGGATCAGAGTGTGCTTGGTCTACCAAATATCTCCAAACAACACATGATTTACAATTATAGCGATTGTGAACTTGGCAAGTCTCACAGACAACCATTCACAAAGAAAAGATACATTCATGGAGACATATTGAAGCTAGTCCATACAGATGTATGGGGGCCCAGCAAGGAACCATCAATCTTTGGATCCAAGTATTATGTTTCATTGATTGATGATTGTAGCAGATGGACAATACTATATTCTATGAAGCATAAAGATGAAGTGTTCTCATGTTTCAAGAAATACATAGCACTTGTAGAAAATCAAACATGTAAAACTTTGAAGAGGCTAAGTTCAAATGGAGGGGGAGAATATTCCTCCCATGACTTTGATTCTTATCTCCAAGAGAGAGGGCCAAAAGAGAGATTACAGCCAGATATAGTCCAAAGCAAAATGAAGTGGCAAAAAGGAGAAATAGAACCATAGTGGAGGCTACAGATCAATGGTAAATGAGAAGAAGTTGCACAACTACCTATGGGCAGAGGTTGTATCTACAGCCACCTATCTAATCAATAGATCACATCAAAAGCATTGGATGTGATGACACCTTATGAAGCATGGAATGGAAGAAGACCCATCCTTGATCATTGCAAAATCTTTGGGTGCATAACATATTCACACATACCTTCACAAATTAGAGGCAAATTAGATCCAAAAGGAAAGAAATGCATATTCATTGTCTATGACCTTAATCAAAAAGGTTATAGGCTATATAATCCAAGCAATAAAGGTTTTATTGTAAGTAGAGATGGCAAAGTTGCACATGGATTGATTACTTTAACTATAGATAATGTTTCTCATGAAAAACAACACATACTTGGATACTCGTGCCACACTTTGTGAGGCAAGAAATGAGGGTTATCTCACTTATTGTCAGAAATGAGGCAAGAAATGAGAATTATCTTGTGAAGTAGACTGGAAGGAATAGATAGAGAAGAAGAAGATTAGGAGAGAAGAGCCATTGTTCAAGTCCAATGCGGCCTAGAGGGATGTAGAAGGCAAGTACTTAATAGAAGGAGAGTGAATATTGTGGTATGACGGATAGGAGTGTGTCTGTCACTATTTGTAAGTAGAGGTTAGGAAGCTTTTTGTTCATTGAATCTATCCAAGGGCAGGTCCACCAACCTGCTTTCCATTGGACCACATCCCTATAGACATTGAAATACATGGATGATATAATTGATATAATATGGAAACAATTGAATGAACATTTTAAACATGAATGAAACACAAAGAAATGTTGATGAAACAGAGACCTAAATGAAAGGTCTTTGATAACTAAACATCCCTAGTTGCATGAGTAATGAGAGAATGATATAGAAGTTCAGCTAGTTGACAATGAGATTGGGCTCCTGCAAACATATAGACACATCACTATCTATACATACACATATGGTCACACATACACACAACACATATAAGTACAAATATACACATTTAGACATATAGGCACACATAAACACAAGTGCATAATAATACAAAATATATTAATTAGATACATTCACATATACACATGCACATACACACATACCAAAACACATTCAGATATATAGTCACTTGCACATACATATGCACAAAATCATCCACGCTTAGGAACACATACATACACATGAACACATGTTTAAACATAACCACCTATACTTTAGTGTACACACACTTACAAATGCAAACACATTTAGGTACACATTCATACATTCATATTATCATACACATACAGACACATAACACAACTCAGACAAATATAATGCACTCTTCTTGCTGAGCTTCTTTATCATGTTTCCCTATAGGTGCAAAAGAGAGAAGTAATTTAGTAATAGATAATTAAAAGAGATTACGTGTCACACCCTCAAACATCAAAGAGTTCATTGCTTTCAGAAAAATCATTAATTTCTTGAATTTATTTATGATTAGGGAACCCTTTCTAACACCAATCTCTAGAAAAAAATTACAAACAAGCAGCTTTTGTGCTTTTCCTTATAGTCTTGTCGAAAGATAGGATGGAAAGATTGTATTATGATGTCAACAACATCGAAGAGGTGAGATAAACAGGTCTATGTGTGGTTGATAGCCATAAAACGAACACATGGCATCTTATTTGCTCTCATGAACAAGGAGAGAAGGAATCATTGTAATCAATGATGTGCATCTACTATGTAGCAACATCTTGGTAGAAGGCACTCCATTCTCTGTGCACTATCAAAAACTTTTGTACCTTGATAAACTTTAGAGGATGGGAGGAATGATGAACTTCACACACATATATGTTTGTGAATGTGTGTATGATATATGCATGTGTGTGTATGGATGCATGTATGCACGTGCATGTGTGAGATGTATACATGCATGTGCATGTGTGTGTGATGTGTATGTATGTATGTTCATGTGTAAGGGATATATGCATGTGTTTATGAATGTATGCATGTGTGCATATATGGATGTGTGTCTATGTATATGTTTGCATATGTGTCTGCATATGTGTGTGCATATGCATGTATGTTATGCATGTGTGTGTGTGATATATGCAGGTACTTCCTCAACAAAATGAGAGAAAATATCATGTATGAGGAGGAGTATGTCTACCACTTCCATCCATAAGTGTACGTTGAGAAGCTTTTCCTTCATTGAATCTATCCAAGGGAAGGTCCACCAAGCTACTCCTCATTTGGCTGTATCCCCATAGACAATGGAATACGTGAATGATATAATTGATAGAATATGAAAAGAATTGAATTAACATTTTAAACATGAATGATATTTTGATGAAACACAAAGAAATGTTGATGAAATAAAAACCTAAATGAAAGGTATTTGAAAACTGAACATCCATAGTTGCATCAACAATGAGAAAATGATATAGAAATTCAGCTAGTTTTCAAAGCGATTGGGCTACTGCATCACTTTATTCTTGAATCATTCATAAGAGAACATTTACCCATTACAAAGATGAATGCATTTCAATCATAAATTTGAAACTTACACCCTTCATTGAATAGGCTTATATGTCTGCTTGTGTGTGAGAAACATTGAAACGAGTAAAAATCAAAAAGTACATATGGATTGCCACTAACACAGACCAGTGGAGGTTTTGGATTGTAGTTACCTTGCAAACAGATATAGTGACCAAGACATGAACTATCCAAAGCTTTATTTGAAACAAGAAACCAATTTTTAAGAATGAAGAACATTAATAGATTGTTGATTTGTACAGTCCAATGGTTTATATGAAATAAAAACCCCAATAATTAAAAATGAACAACATTAATTTATTGTTGATTTGTCTATAGGGATTGAATAAAAAATAATACAAATACAAAGATAACCGATAAAATAAACCTGTGAGAAGCTCTATTATTCAATAGTTAATGCACCACAAACTCAGCCATCATAGCATCTGATGAATGTAATCTATGCCCTCACTTTGAAAGTTAGAACCCAATAGAAACAAATATAGAGAGCCTAACGAACTGTACATGCAGCACAAATTGTACTTAATGCAGCACAAACTCACTCATCACAACATTTGATGAATGTAATCTATGCCATCACAGCATCTGATGAATGTAATCTACCAATAAAGTGCATTTGGAAAAATTGTAACTAACATAGATCACCTAGAACCTTGGATTGGAATCGACCCTACAAAGTATGATTGGAATTATATAATTGATAGAATATGAAAATAATTGAATTAACATTTTAAATGTTACTTGTCGAGGACACGTGTTCTAGTGCTAACACTTTAGGATGTCGAGGATAAAGAGTATGTCATTCTTTCAAGTTTCAAGCTTAAAGGAAGGAAGACTAGGCTATGCGTGTAAATTTCTAAAGATACTAATTCATATTTAAAATTGAGTATGGAACAAAAAGGTTATTGTGAAGATGATGACAACAAGTATCTGATAGAACTACTATGTATCTATAGGTCTTTGGAAATCAATCAACTCTACGGATATGAGTGTTTTGGATTTCCCTTCAGATACAAATCGTAAGGATTATCCATGTGGATATTTACTTTAATTTCTCTTAGAAATCAGAATTGAGAAATATCACCTTTTTTCAATGGCCAACATTGGTATGCACAATGAACCTTTACCCTATTAAAACATTTAACATACTCTTCCTTTCCAAAGATTTTGGCTGAATTCTACATAGCTTGTACACAATCCATAGAAGCACTTTATTTAACTTGTTAAAGTGATTGGAGAGCTTCCTACAATGGTTACTCCTCATGCTCTTTGAGTTCAACTTTGAATTAGAACATTCCAGACAAAGAAATATCTCGATTATTAAAATTAAAACTAATCACATGTGTATGATAATCAATGCATGGATTATAATGATGATGAAAATGCATGCCAAGTATAACATCATAAGACTGCAAAGGAGCAATTAAGAATGTGTGTTCATCTATGTATGAACCTATACAAATTTGAATGGTATGCACTTCACTTGTAACATTATATCTATTTCCTTGAAATGCAGCCTTAACTTTATACATAGAAGGAAGCGGATGTAATTGGAGATCTTGCACTAGTGTATAAGTAATAAAATCATGAGAACTACCATCATCATGTAGAATATGAACAACTTTACCATTAATAGTACCTTGCATGCAAATTAAAGAATGAATAGAAATTTCATTACTCAAGGTAATTAGATCTTTTTCAAATGCTTCTTCTGTCCAATCTGGTTGAGTGTCTTCATGCACCACCTCCATGTTGTGTATTTGAGCTCTGATAGGTTTCATATCATTAGTTTGGAACCTGTATTTAGCTTTAGTATGACCAAACATATCCAACAAGTGATACGGGGCCTCTTTTGTTGAGCATCCATCATCGTAGTTTGAAGGGCTTGCTAGGATGTAAGGGAGTTGTCTTGTGAACTGGTGTGAAATTGGATTGAGGAGGGCACTGAAAAGTAGCAGGGCATTGAAAAGTAGTGAAAGGATGCTTGAAAGGAAAATTGGGCTTGATTTGTTATTGTCATTGACATGTTTGTTGTAATTGAATGGACTTGGCGATGGACCAAAACTCCTTCTCAACATCATGTGCAAAAGAGATGCAAAGTGACTAAAGTAAGCATAGTGAGCACAATGTTTAGAGTGTGACAAGAGCATATTAACATATTCAAAAAATTTCAAAAGAGACACAAAAGAACCAAAAGAAAATGTGAATTAACAATGCAAACCTGGATAGGATGAGAATTGATGAATTGGATTAGATGCAGAATCACAAATGGACATTGTGAATCAAGACCGGACACTGAGAAATACACCTCAATAGATGCATGCAGGTTGTGATATCATCATTGATTGGATCTTGCAAACACATGTACATAGAGATAATCCAAAAATGAAATCTCACAAAAGCATACATAGAATAGAGAGAGAAAAGAGACTGAACATAAGATTGGGTACAATTTCCTCCCACATACTCTGATGGACGAGTCTATCAGAGCATGTTGGGGGAGATTATACTCGATCTTGTGTTAAGTCTCTTGTCTCTCTCTATTCTATGCATGCTTTTGTGAGATTTTGTTTCTATATTATCTTTGCATACGTGCAATTGCAAGATCTAGTCGACACACAAAAGACAGAGATGCTTGGGAATGCAGCATAGGGTGTGTTACAATGTATATAATGTATAAAGATAAGTGACTCTTTAGGGTTATAGATATATATTCAAGGTGGGGAAATAGGTGCCATGGCAGTCTCCCCATCACTATAAAAATATATTAGTTTGTATTACATAATTATGATATGTTTCATATCGATTTTTGGATCTTATCTCTTGATTCCAACCACTTGTTGTCTTTCTAAGATAACTTTCTAGTGTTTTAGATAGAAGGAAACAAATGTATGTATGATTGCTACAATTTTTAGAATGGGTGAAATTGAAAAGAAGCCAATTCAAAGACCATAATGATGAGCTAGAGAGAGCGAGGATACAAAAAACAAACGTTATTTGGAAACTTATCTCAAGGAGAAAGCATAGATGGACACCAAAATATCATAGTTATAATTTAAGGAAGGAAAATTATAAGTTGCTGGAATGAATCAATATTCAGATTCATTGAGTTATTAAGTTACAAGACAATGGTAAGTGCATAGATGAGTCATAATCTCTCTAGAGAGAGAGAGCCATAAAAATGCAAATGTAGGAATAAGAAAAAAAGAATAAAAATCTTGTATGGGCCCTTGGAATGAATTCGGAGAGGAAATACATAAGCACCTAAAAATTAAAAGAATCTCTAGTGCTAGCTCAAAGATAACTAAGATAAACAACGCAGAAGTTAGTGATTTCCAAAAATACCAAGGATACTTCCTTTATCTCTTAGTTAAAAAACAATTGACCAAAGGGTAAGCCCTCCTTTTCCTTTTAAAAGATTAATCTACAAGATTTGTTTTTATTCAAAGTTGCACTACAACATATCGGCCGTATACTGAGGCATTTACCGAGGAAATTGAATGGGTGCCTTTTTGCCGTGATGTAGGTGTTCGTGTTGGTATAGGCAACCATCCAAGAGTACCATCACTCATATCGACGACCATATCTACAAATTTGTTTTTGGGTAGAGTGTGTTGTCTTTTGTTACAACAACATTACCATGATGTTGTTTAATAAAAGACAATACGGTCTGCCTAAAAAAACCAAGTACATGTGATGTGTACTCTAATGGCAACCGAAATATGATTCCATAAAGCAAAATACTATCGGACACAAAAGAGATGATCATAATGAACCATGAACCATGAACCATGTACCAAAAAGGTTTTATATTTCATAAATGAAGCATGTACAAGAGTGTGGAAAACCACTATCATATATGAGGCAAATACAAAATGTGGCAAAGCACTGCCATATAAAAATCAAATAAAAAATTCTGGTGCACCACTGCCATATATGAGCCAAATACAAAATTGTGGCACACCACTGTTATATACATGCACAGAAGGATCGAAACATCCATACAATAGTCCTGCAACAAAGAACATTCATGAAATGAGATAAATTCACATGAGATTATAAAAAAACAAGTAAAAACCAAGTTTCTGAATTCATCACCTCATTGCAAATGCTCCCATGAAACGACCGCACTATGTCCCTCCAAGTCCTCTAATAGTGCAATCAATTCATGAAGCTATCCATAAGCCTCCTTTGTTCATGTTGGAGGATGACCCATTGCCAACTCCTACAACAAATATAGAAAACATTAGATGAATATACATGAAATGCTTAACAAAAATAAATTCACTAAACCAAATGGTACTTACAAATTCATGATGCATAATTTCATATCCGCCACTACCCAAATGTGACGGTCCAACTGTATCTAAATGTTTGGTTGTGGCATCTCACTGCTCGTGATATCGGTCAGGAGTAGTCTATTGCTTGTCACAAATCATATCCCACTCCTCAGCATCTAACCAAACAAGCTTTGGTAAGCCTGCTCTGAAGGCATCATGAGCCCCGGATCATCGATGGGAGATAACTTCATGTGTGGTGTGCAGAATCCACTTTGAATTGATAAGAGGATGCCCATGTGCTGGTTGAAACTCCTGATAGATAGTTTCTGTGATATAATTTTTTCAATCTTTATCTTGTTCACTCCATTTCAACATGATAGAGTGTCCAAACTGTATGGAGCAAAGTTGTCATATACGATGATGCATGGTCTTTCCAGCCGCATCCATCACTGGAGCTCCATCACGGATACTATACACCTTCGAATCATCATGGTCATGAGCACCCCAAGCTGTACATGGTGTTCGACGTGGTGTACCACATGGCATACCTACATCTGAGGTACTCGCTCTAGGAGTAGAAGTGGGTGGCATAACGTCTATCACACTTCCTCCACAACAGCCTCCTCCTCGAGAGCTACCTGTAGATCCACTCCTAGAACCTCCTACTCTAGAGCATGACCTCAATCTACGAGATGGGCCAGCACCTGTATCGCATGGAGGTGTCAAATGCACACATCTACTACTAGAGCCACTAGGGGATGGCTGAAAAGATGGTCTTGGTCGAGTCATAAAGCTAGGAGACATACCTCCCTGGGGAGTAGCACTGCCCGCAAGAGTGACACTGATAGGAGTGAGGCCGGCAGGAGTGAGGACGGGGGGAGTGCTACCACGAGCAATTCAGCACTGTGATGCAGGGGCCATATACGCAGGAGGTACCTGAGATATGAACTCTGAGAACTACTCCTCTATCATGGAATGTGGAGTGACTCGAGGACTATCTCCCATCATGCTCCGTAACAAAAGAACTCAAAGTATTAGCATATGATAATAAAGGTAATATAGAGAAATGGTAGTGTAAAAAAGAACATAGCAAAAAAAAAACCAAAATTAGTACGTACAAGTGTTTGATTCAAAACTCCTCTATTCTAGCATCCTCTTGGAGATCCAATGCACAAAGAATATCTATCTCTCTATTGGCAACTTCTAAATCTCTTGGTATGAATGCTTCTGCTTTATCATCATCTGTTGCTTCATCGTGTATCTCATCTTCTTCTAGGACCTCTTCTTCTAGGACAATGATCTCTTCTTCCTCGACTATCGAATGAATTTCAGAGTCCATTATAGATGGAATTTCTTCTAAATCTATGTTCTCACAATTTTGTGTACTACATGGGGAGACTTGTAAAACAAATAGCCACTTTAGTTCTTTCGAATTGGTATAAAAACAACTTTCTCATAGTGTTTGGGAAGTACAAATGTATCTCTTTCATCGGTTCATAATTTTGTGTTGTCGTCTTGAAGTCAACCACTTTTAGCTCGCCTCACTGTTGCGTTTCTTCCAAAGGTGACTACTTTGAACCATTTCATATAAAAAACAAAGTAATCAAACTTCCTAAAGGATATCTTCAAGATATCTTGAATCACTCCACAATAATCTAGCTGGCCTTCTTGAGCATTATCGTCTCTTGCACTCTCTCTACTTTTTTGCAAAAAGTTCACCATCACCCCACTATCAAAAGTGGACCTATTTTTATCGATTCGTGTGATCCAAAGATGTCGTCCATGAGACCATAGTGCACCGTATTTAGAATACTCCCAATCACATCCGTTTATGAGTTCTTCTTCTTCTTCTTTAGAGATATCTTCACCCGCTTCCTTTGTATGTGAAACCATTGTATCTAGCCATCTGCTCGTTGGAAAGGATGGAAGAGATCAAAGACTTTCTGGAAGGGGCAAAAATCGAGTGGAACGATTCCTTCGAAACTAAACTCTTTCCTTTGCGTTTGTCTCCTTGGCAAGCTCATACTTTTCTAACCACTTTTGCATAGGCTCAGAGTTAACGAGGCAAAACTTCATTGCCTTCTCTCTGAAAGCTGTATCCATTTTTCTTTGCATCCCTTTACCTTGCGGTTCATCGCCTACAAGATGAACATCTTCATCATCGCTCCATAAGTGAGGCATTTTTGGATCCGACATATGTAGAAACTCAGTTATGAATACAAGAGAATCTTATACGAGCCATCCCTCTACCATGCTACCCTCTAGATGTGCTTTGTCAAACAAACCCTGTTAATGTCTTCATAAAGCACTCTAAGAAGAACATCCATTGACTTTGGATAGTTCTTGCTATTGCAACTTCATCTACCACATGAACTAGTAAATAAAGTTGAATAGTGAGAATACTTGTGGGAAAGTATTTCTCTACCATACAAATAGCCTTGATAGCATTGAGTTTCACACTCTTTATGCTATCTCTATTTATCTCTTTAGAAGAGATCCACCGTACCATTGAACTAATTTTATAAATGCTTTTTCGCATATCCTCCAAAAGAAAATCTTTTAAAGATACAGGGAGCACAAACTATAAAAACTTGTGCCAATCATGAGACTTGAGCCCTTTAAGATCGTCATTTCGTGTGAAAGTAGTCTTTTTACACCTCATGCATCGAGTAGGTGTCCGAAACTTTATCTTCTTCGCTTGTTGCTCTTCCATCCTATGAAGCATCCAAGGAGCTCTCGGTAATGATACTGTTCCATTGGGTTTAGTAATTTCCCACAACTCTTGCATACGAGCTCACTCTTCTAAGTCCTCCCTTTGTGCTTTGTTTTCTTTCTTTCTGATCAAAGTCTTTTAGAGAATCTCTCCCACATTCTTAAAAATATGCATCGGGTCTACCAAATGATTGATCAATAACTCGCTCCAATAAGGGAGTTCATGAAAGATCGAAAACCATTTCATGCCAGCGACTAGTGTTTCTAAATCCCACAATTGTTTCCAATCGCTAGCTTTTATTTGGTGTTGTGCTTGTCAACCAGTTTATCCTTCATGTAAAACATGTCCATCAGGAAAATATCTATGATAACCTTCATAGATAGTTTTATGTAGTGCTTTAGAATAGCGTGCTTTGAGTCGTGGTCTGCATAAGGTACAAGCATGGTAACCCAAAATCGACAAATATGAACATCCGCCATAACAAGACCAATCATGCATTGTCCACATAAGTATGCCTTGCACTCGCACGTCTCATCTTCTTATATGTTGAGACATGTCACACATAGTAATCCCATCCCATAAAATGTGCAGCTCTTACACAAGTGGTGCAAGGTATACATTCATGTTTTTTACCTTATACTTATTTGGCACAATAAGAGCTAATAATAAATGACCCTTCTTTGTGGCCAGCCATGGTGGGATGTTATAATTGACCAAACATATAGGCCATGTACTCCATGAAGAGCTGTGTAAACCAAATGCATTTACTCCATCCATAGCTAGGCCTAGATGTATGTTTCGAGGCTCACTAGCAAACTCTGGCCACTTAATATCTATGTGTTTCCATGCATCAGAGTGAGCATGCACTCGCATTACACCATCTGTAGACCTTCTCTTTGCATGCCATGGCATTAACTCAGCTATGGAATTGCATCTAAACATGCTCTTAATTTGTGGAATGATAGGAAAGTGGCGAAGAACCTTTGTGGGGATTGCTTTGCCCACAAGGTCTTCTGTAAATCTATTTGCTCCACACTTTGGACATATGTGGAGATGCTCATACTCATTTCGAAAGAGGATGCAATCATTCAGACAAGCATGAATCTTAGTGTAGTCCATTCCAATGGACTGTAAAAGATTTTTTGCATCTCCACGTGTTGGAGGCATGTCATTGCCCTCTGGCAAAAATTGATCTTTAATATGCCTATAATAAGCAATTAGAATGATATTACTAAATAAAGTTATTTTGATACAACACTGAAACTTTATTTCAAATCCACTTACCTTAACAATTCAAAGACACTACTATCTGACCATCCATAAATGGATTGAAAATTGAGCATCGCGAGTGATGCACGTAGTACAAATATCTTTGCTCCATTGTGCAGCCGTAAACAAGCTAGTCTTTGCATGTCTTTGTATTCTTCATATGCTTCTGATCGTGGAAATTCTGTTGTGTCCATGAAACTCACGACATCTTCTCCACCATCATTATCTTCATCCATCTCATAAAATGCTCCGAGCATTTCTTCCATGTGTTCATTCTGTGTAATGCTATTAGTACTTTGTACTTCTAACTCCTTTTCTGTTCTCTTTTGTCCAAGAGAGGTTATCGGTGCAATGTCATTTGGGTCCACCTCCTCACCAGGGGGACCATGCAAATGGTATCGTAGGTTTCGTAGTCGACTTTTATCAAAGGATCCATACTCTCTAACATGTGTAGTACAAATCTATTGTTTTCGATAAATTTGATACTTGCACTGAGTGCAAGGACGTGCCATTCTCTCCTCCAGATCCAAACTAGCCATCTAATACAATATGGATATTTTAGAATATTTGTTTTTTTATTAAACCTTAAAACCATAATCCTAAAGACTTAAACCTCAAATATATATATATTTAATTATATATTCTAATTTTTTTATTTTCTTTTTCTTATTCATACTAAAACCTAAAGATCTAAAGACCTAAAAAAAGCTAGAACCTTAGTCCTAAAGGCCTAGACCTATTTTTTATATATCATAGAAACCCTAAAAACCCTAAAGACCTAGACCTATTTAAAACACTATCTCTTTTCATATTTATTCATCTATACAATTATCCTATTATATATATATATATATATATATATATATATATATATATATATATATATATATATATATATATATATATATATATATATATATATATATATATATATATATATATATATATATTGATTTATTATATATGTATATGTATATGTGTATGTGTATATATATTTAATTTGATAAAAAACCTTAAAATCCTATTTTTATATATTTATTTATATGTATTGAATTTATATATTAAAAACACTAGCTCTTTTGATATTTATTTATCTATATAATTATCCTATTTTTTATATATTTATTTATTTATATTCAGATTTTTTTTTTATTTTTTTCTTATATAAATTTAATTAAATTATATGTATGTAAAAACCCTAAAGCCCTAATCCTAAAGAGCTAAACCTAAAATATGTATATGTGTATATGTATATACATGTATATATGTATATGTGTGTGTATGTATTTCTATATCTCTCTCTCTATCTTTCTCTTTTTCATCTCTCTTTATCCCTCTCTCTATCTTTCTCTCTTTCATCTCTCTTTATTTCTTTCTCTATCTTTGTCTCTTTCATTTCTCTTGATCTCTCTCTATCTCTCTCTCTATCAATAGAGAATAAAAAAATCACTTACAGGTATGTTCCTCTTTTGGATCGTTGTCGTCAAAGTGTAATGTAAGCTGTCTATCGTCAAATTCCAAAGAATCGATGCCAAAAACTTCTGCAAAATCAAAGAGAAGAAAAAACATAAAACATAAAGCATAGAGAAAGACAAAGGGAAAGACTAATCACTCCACTTACCAAGATGCAATATCTAGAGAAAGTGTGTGTGTGTGTGTAGAGAGAGATCTATGTGTGTGCATGCACAAGACAATATAGGCCACAATTCGATTCGCGCATGCAAGGTTGATAGAAGCAAGCAGTACTCAATGTAAAACACGTGCGAAATGTGATTTTTTCTCTCGGGTTCCTAGTATGTTTAAAACATGGTCTTGGTATAGGCATTGGTAATTGCTTGGAAATTATCGATGCTCATACCAACGGTTATACCAATGCCTGTACCGACGGCTATATTGATGCATGTACCGGCGGTTGCGAAACATCCCGACGATCCATTTTTCCAATGTTTATACCGACGCCGGGCATGACCGTCGGTATAGGCAATGTCAGTATGCCCCTCATATGTTGTAGTGTTAAACTCAAAGAGCATGAGGAGTAAGCATTGGAGGAAGCTCTCCAATCACTTTAACAAGTTAAATAAAGTGCTTCTATGGATTGTATACAAGCTATGTAGAATTCAGCCAAAATCTTTGGGAAGGAAGAATATGTTAAATGTTCTATTAGAGTAAAGGTTCATCGTGCATACCAATTTGGCCATTGAAAAAAGGTGATATTTCTCGATTCTGATTTCTAAGAGAAATTACAAAAATAAATATCCACATGGATAATCCTTACGATTTATATCTAAAGGGAAATTCAAAAAACGCATATATGTAGAGTTGATTGATTTCCAAAGACCTATAGATACGTAGTAGTATACATAGTAGTTCTATTAGATACTTGTTGTCATCATCTTCACAATAAACTTTCTATTCCATACTCAATTTTAAATATGACTTAGTTTATTTCCTTTACACTCATAACCTAGTCTTCCTTCCTTTAAGATTGAAACTTGAAAGAACAACATCCTCTTTATCCTCGACATCCTAAAGTGTTAGTACTAGAACGCCTGTCCTCGACAAGTAACATTTAAAATGTTAATTCAATTATTTTCATATTCTATCAATTATATCATTCCAATCATACTTTGTAGGGTCGATTCCAATCCAAGGTTCTAGGTGATCTGTGTTAGCCACAATTTTTTCTAAATGTGCTTTACTTGAATAGATTACATTCATCAGATGTTGTGATGGCATAGATTACATTCATCAAATGTTGTGGTGGGTGAGTTTGTGCTGCATTAAGTACAATTTGTGCTGCATGTACAGTTTGTTAGGTTCTCTGCATTCGTTTCTATTGGGTTCTAACTTTCAAACTAATGGCATACATTACATTCATCAGATGCCATGATGGGTGAGTTTGTAGTCCATTAACTATTGAACAACAGAGCTTCTCACACGTTGATTATCGCTTATCTTTGTATTTGTATTATTTTTTATTCAAGCCCTATAATCAAATCAACAGTAAATTAATGTTGTTCATTTTTAATTATTGGGTTTTTAATTTCATATAAACCATTGGAATGTATAAATCAACACTAGATTAATGTTCTTCATTCGTAATTATTGGTTCTTTGTTTCAAATAAAGCTTTGGATAGTTCATGTCTTGGTCACTATATTTGTTTGCAAGGTAATTGCAATCCAAAACCTCAGCTGGTCTATGTTAGTGGCAATCTATATGGACTTTCTGATTTTTACTCGTTTCAATGTTCCTCACACACAAGCAGACATATAAGACTATTCAATTTCAAAGGGTGTAAGTTTCAAATTTATGGTTGAAATGCATTCGTCTCTGTAATGGGTAAATCTGCTCTTATAAATGATTCAAGAATGAAGTGATGCAGCAACCCAATCTCTTTGAAAACTAGATGAATTTCTTTATCATTCTCTCATTGTTGATGCAACTATGGATGTTAAATTTTCAACTACCTTTCATTAAGGTTTCTATTTCATCAACATTTCTTGGTGTTTCATCAACATATCATTCAGGTTTAAAATGTTAATTCAATTCTTTTCATATTCTATCAATTATATCATTCACGTATTTCAATGTCTATGGCGATATGGTCAAATGAGAAGTAGCTTGGTGGACCTTCCTTGGATAGATTCACGGAAGAAAAAGCTTCTCAACCTGCACTTATGGATGGAAGTGGTAGACATACTCCCAACCCTCATACACGATATTTTCTCTCGTTTTGTTGAGGAAGTACCTGCATATATCACACACACACACATGCATAACATACATACACATCACATACACACATAGACACACATAAACCCACATGCACACACATATATATGCAAAGATATACATACACACACATGCATACATGCATAGACACACATACATACATACATACATACACACACATACATACATATCACACACACATAGACACGTATGCATACACGCATATGTTCACACATATGCAAACATATACATAGACACACATCCATATATGCACACATGCATAGATGCATAACACATGCATAGATGCATAAACACGTGCATAGATGCATAAACACATGCATAGATGCATAAAACACATGCATACATCACTTACACATGAACATACATACATACACATGACACACACATGCACATGCATGTATACATATCACACATACACGTGCATACATGGTTCCATACACACAAATGCATATATCATGCACACATTCACAAACATATATGTGTGTGAAGGTCATCATTCCTCCCATCCTCTAAAGTTTATCAAGGTACAAATGTTTCTGATAGTGTACAAAGAATGGAGTGCCTTCTACCAAGATGTTGCTACATAGTAGATGCACGTTATAGATTACAATGGAAGAACACTAAACAATTGCGCAAGAAACTCCAGGAGCTCTTGTTGCACACACTCTCAGGGCTTGCCCTAGGAAATTGATGAATGTTGCATGATTTGGGATTGTGTATCCTTCTTTCCTTGTTCATGAGAGCAAAGAAGATGCCCTGTGTTTGTTTTATGGCTCTCAACCACACATAGACCTGTTTATCTCACCTATCCCTTGTTGTTGACATCATAATACAATCTTTCCATCCTCTTCTTTGAGAAGACTATAGAGAAAAGCACAAAAGCTTCTTGTTTGTAATTTTTTTCCAGAGATTGGTGTTAGAAAGGGTTCCCTACTCATAAAAGCATTCATGAAAATAAAGATTTTTGTGAAAGCAAAGAACTCTTTGATGTTTGAGGTTGTGACACCTAATCTTTTTTAATTGTCTATTACTCAATTACTTCTCTCTTTTGCACCTATAGGAAAACATGAAAAAGAAGCTTAGCAAGAAGAGTGCATTATGTTTGTCTATGTTGTGCTATGTGTCCGTATGTGTACAATAATATGCATGTATGAATGTGTACCTAAATGTGTTTGCATCTATAAGTGTGTGTACACTTAAGTATAAGTGGTTATGTTTAAACATGTGTTCATGTGTATGTATGTGTTCCTAAGTGTGGATGCTTTTCTGCGCCTTCCAGTCTACTTCACAAGATAATTCTCATTTCTTGCCTCATTTCTGACAATAAGTGAGATAACCCTCTATTTCTTGCCTCACAGAGTGTGGCACAAGTATCCCAAGTGTCTTTTGTTGTTTTTCATGAGCACATTATCTATCATTAAAGTAATCAATCCATGTGCAGCTTTCATCCCATCAAAATTTTTCTACAATGGGGGTTTTGGTGGACTAGATATCAAAATTGGAGTTGCAAGAGGACTTGAAACAGGGACAACATGAGAACTTGAACATTTAATATCCTTAACACCATGTACATCATGCTATTGTGCAACTTTTAGAGTGGGTATCAAAAAGTCTAATGGGAGCATTACATTTTGGCCAAAAACCACTTGAAAGGGAGTTGCATTGAGTATCATTTTATAGACTACTAGATATGCCCAAATAGTGTGGTGCAGCTGGTTTATCCCAATTTGATCATTTAGTATTGATGATTTTGCTCAATACATTACACAAGATCTTGTTCGTACTCTCTGCTTGTCCATTTGCCTAGGGGTAGCATGTTGCCAAATTCTTGTGGATGACCGTAAAACCTTGTAAGAGATATTCAATGACCTCATTCAAGAAGTGGGTTCCTCGATCCCTTACGAATTCTATGGACAACCCTTATCTTGTGAATACATTCTCAAATAGAACCTTTGTTGTTGTCTGTGCATCATTCTTTCTAATAGCTTCTTCTACTTCTACCCATTTGGTAAGATAATCTATGGCTATGATTTTGTATTCAACAAGGGATCTTTTAGCTAGGGGGTTAATATGAGCTACAAATTATATACCCCACTTGGAGAATGCATGTCTTCCCATCATGGATCTTATGGTATCTCATCCTTGTGACTAGGATATTTATAAGTTCTCTCACATGTGTCACACCTCTTCACATAGGTATGTGCATCCATATGAAGGATAGGCCACCAAAGACCTGAAAACAGTATAGCTTTGATCACTCCATCCGCCTCAAAGTGTCCTCTTGCTACAACTTGGTGTGCAATTTCTAAGATTTCCAAGTATTTTCTATCATGTACAAATAGTCTCAAGTATCCATCTCGTCCACACTTATACATATTATCTCCAATGATCTTATAGTCTTAAGATTCCTGCTCTAGATTCCTTCATGCTAATGCCATCTCTTGTGGGAATGTTTTGGTCCTTCCAAAGTCCACTAAAGGATTGCTCCAATTAGATATTACAAACACTTTATACAAAGTTGTATGCTTCAGAGCTGGTATGTTGATACAAGTTGAACAATCCTTGATCCTCTTATAGACATCTCGTTCCATTGTTGCCCAATATATGAAAAATTGCTTCAATTTTGGTATGCTTTTCTATTCTAATTGATGTTGCCCTAGTGCACTCACATGTGCTTATTGCAACCATTTATAATGATCTTCTTTGTCCACACAACAAGTTAAGATTCCTTGATCCATTTGCTTGTAAAAACTCCATGTGAGTATATGATAGTGTTGCTAGTCCTAATGAGGAAACTTCGTAACCTTTACAGGTTTCATGTGATGATGTAGATCATTCCATTTCTGATGCAGATTTACATGATGCATTTGTTGATGAGAGAGCTGATAATGAGGAGGCAAAAACTATGCCAAAATGCTTGGTGCAGACTCTATGTGATATCAAATTAGATGTACCTCATATGATACTCTTTCAGGCTCTCATAGTGCCTCCTTTGCATCAGATTGCTATGCTATGGCTACCTCTAGTCTCTGTGATGAGAATGAGCCTGTTTCGTTTGATGAAGCACAAAATTCAAAAACTTGGATGGTTGCTATGCAATCTAAATATGATGCTATAATAAAGAATGGTACCTAGTCTTTGTATGACTTGCCTCTTGGCAAGATGGCCATTGACACTAAGGGGGTATACAAGATGAAGTGTAAGCCTGATGGAACAATTGAAAGGTCTAAGGCTAGGCTTGTTGCAAAGGGTTATGCTCAAGAAAGAGGAATTGATTTTGATGATACCTTTGCACTTATTTGCCAAATGAATAGTGTTCATAGCATTTGTGCAGTTGCAACTCATCATGCTTGGAACGTACATTAGTTGGACATTAAAACTGCATTCTTGAATGGTGATTTGCATGAAGAAGTGTATGTTTTTGAGCCTCATGGATTTGTGCAAAAAGGTCATGAAAACTAGATGTGCAAGTTAAAGAATGTGTTATATGGTTTAAAGCAAGCACCATGTGCTTGGTATGAATAGATACATGCCTATCTGATTGCACATAGTTTTGAGAACAGTCCAATTGAAAGCACCTTATATGTTAAATGTGTTAATGATGTGCTTCTAATTATTGTTGTGTATGATGATGACATGCTCCTCACTGG
The DNA here is from genome assembly GCA_020310875.1 of Ceratopteris richardii. Classification (NCBI taxonomy): domain Eukaryota; kingdom Viridiplantae; phylum Streptophyta; class Polypodiopsida; order Polypodiales; family Pteridaceae; genus Ceratopteris; species Ceratopteris richardii. Next base: position 26,370,579 of record CM035406.1, read on the forward strand.
TCCTCATGAGAAGCATATTGCTGATTTTAAGGTTGATTTGCAGACCTCATTTGAGATGTCTGATTTGGGGCAATTACATCATTATTTGGGCATTCAGTTTATGCAAGTTGTTGACACAATAGATTTGTGTCAAATGAAATATATTGACACATTATTTGCAGTGTTTTGGCTTTGAAGACTATAAAACTATTGCCACTCCTATGGAGATAGGTTTATGATTGAGTCTTCATGATGCTGGAGATGCATTTGATGTTGTTCTCTATCAGTAGACAATTGGATGCTTGATTTACTTATGCATTACCTGGCCAGATATTCGGTTTGTTATCTCACAGATGAGCAGGTTTATGCATTGCCTAGGTGTCAAGCATTGGCAGGCGGTTAAGCATATCTTTCGCTAGTTGAGTGGTACTTGACTACTTGGATTGTTTTATACCAAGTTGGGGACACTACTGCCAAGTTTGCATGTTTTTTCTAACTCTGACTGGGCTGGTTTCTATGACACTCGTGTTTCCACTAGTGGATTTTGCTTCATGCTTGGTAGCTCATATATATCTTGGTTGAGCAAGAAGCAGCCTACTATGGCCACTTCCCGTTGTGACGCTAAGTATAGGGTAGCTTTCACAGTGATTGTTGAGTGTGTGTGGCTCAGTTGCCTTATGGTTGATTTGGGTGTTGGTTAGTCTTCTGCCACCAACATCTTCACTGATAGTCAAAGTGCATTGGCACTTGCAAAGAACCTTGTGTTCCATGCTTGCACTAAGCACATTGAGGTGCATTATTATTATGTCAGGGAGGGCTTCTCTACTAGAGAAACCAGCTTGGCATATGTGCCCACGCAGAAGAACATTGCAAAGATCTTCATGAAGGCTCTACCTAGGGAGAAGTTTGAAGCTTTCCTCAAAGCTTTGGGCTTAGTTCCTTTTTTGAATTGATTCCACATATCTTGTCACTTCATTACACATGAGTGCCAGCTCCTCGTTCACTGCATCACTCCCAAGGAAAATCAGTTATAATGTGATCTTGCAGAGCACGTTTAGGTAGATTTTTATCTGCAAATTTTTCTAATTGAATAAGATTGAGGAACAAATTGAGAGTGAGGGAAAAAAGATAAAAGGAATACACTTGTAGACTAACAAATCCGTGCCAGATCTCAAAGTCAGCATAAATGGAAAGCTTGGAATGAAAGAAATGAGCACATCCTCATAGTATGTTGAGTGCACATGTACTATGTTCACCCTGTGCACATGTTGAGTCTCATCCACGTTGTGCACATGTAGTCTGTTAAGTTTGAAGCTTTCCACAAAGTTTTGGGCTTACTTCCTTTTGTGAATTGATTCCACATATCTTGGTACTGCTCCTCGTTCACCGCATCCCTCTCAGGGGGGATTTATTGATCTATTTAGGTAGTGATGTGTGTGACCACAATAGGACCACCAGGGCACTTCTTTCCCTCTTTCGGAGTCTTTTTTCCCCATCTTGTATATACACCTACTGCCCTAATGGGTGACTTATCTTTGTACATTTCTAGTGCTAATACATTTAGTATTGTGTGTTGTGCTTCAAGCTTCTCCTTCTTCCTTGTGCTATTCACAAGTTCTCGTAGACCTCAAACTCCAACATATGTGTATGTGTATGTATATGTATATGTATATGTGTGTGGACGTGTGTGTATGTGTGTATGAATGTATGTGTATGTGTGTGTATGTGTATGTGTGTGTGTATGTGTATGTGTATGTGTATGTGTATGTATATGTGAGTGTATCTATATGTGTGTGTATGTGTATGTGTGTATGTGTATATGTGTGTATATGTCTGTATGTATATGTGTGTATATGAGTGTATGTATGTGTGTGTCTATGTGTATGTGTGGGTATGTATATGTATGTGTGTGTATGTTTATGTATGTATATGTGTGTGTATGTGTATGTGTGTGTGTATATGTGTGTGTGTATATGTGTGTGTATATGTGTGTGTATATGTGTATGTGTGTGTATGCATGTGTCTATGTATGTATGCATATGTGTGTGTATGTATGTGTGCATGTTTGTATGCATGTGTGCATATGTGTGTGTACATACCTCCTTCTCTCTCTCTCTCAAGCCTTTTGCATGTGCGTCTTTGGCTCTATTTATTTCTATCTTGGGTTCAAATGATGCAAACACAAATTTGTTCGGAGAAATTGATTTTCTTTTTCTTATAGATAGCATCATTTATACGCCACTTTTGTGTTTAGATGGTTTGCCGGTGTTGCTAAAGTGCGATGATGTTTAACTACTGTCACATAAGTGATGTCAACCATCGCTTATGGGACAATTCACTTTTTATGTGCATTGCCTTCTTTTTTTAAGCATCACATAAGCGATGGTTACCCTTTTTTTTCCTTCAATTCAAGGCATTGCTATGCCCCCTAAACTCTTCTAGTGAGAGAATATGGATTTATTGGTTCTCTTCAAGGTAGACCTAAGTAAAGAAGGGTTATTTAGTACAAAGTAGCCCTGCACTGCTTCTAGATCTACCATTTTCATGTTGTACTCTTCCTATTTCATTCACATCCATTTTATAATCTACTTTTGCACTCATCTGTTTGCTTTCTTCACACCTTTTTTTTTGCTTTGTTCACACCTCTATATGTGTCACTTCTCGGTGTTCCAATTATAAATCGACTAGAGCTGTTGGTTTGTTGTTCCATACAACCTTTTCCTTTCAACGTTATATCTCTTACTTGTTTCTATAGATACATTATTTTTTTAATTGTAACCTGATTATTCAAAGTCACCATCATGTATTGGTTTCAAACTCTCATATCTGTTGCTAGTTCCAATAGATAATCTTTTTCCTTGTAAGGTTATTATTCAAAGTCACCATCATGTATCGTATTCTTTGGATAATGGTCCTTAAATTCCTCTTCAATGGTAAATCATATTCTTTCTTAGAGTCGAGATAATCTCGTTCTGTAATCGAGTCCTCTTACAATGAATGTTCTAAATTAATAGTAGTAATCGAGTCCTCTTACAATGAATGTTCCAAAAGTTTCCTGCTCTAAATTCATAATCAGTTAAAACATTTTTGTGTTCTTATTTAATAGGAAATGACGTTATGCTTGGGTAGTGATGTATTTGGGTAGTGATGTGTGTGAACACACTAGAACCACTAGGAAACTTTTTTCCCTCTTTAGGAGGTTCACCCCCCCCCCCCCCCCCCCGCAGCTTGTGTATATGCCTATTGCCCTAATGGGTGACTTATCTTTTACATTTTTAGTGGTAATACATTTAGTATTCTGTGTTGTGCTTCAAGCTTCTCCTTCTTCCTTGTGTTGTTCACAAGCTTTCGTAGACCTCAAACTCCAACATATGTGTATGTGTATGTGTATGTGTATGTATATGTGTGTAGATCTATGTGTGTGTGTGTGTGTATCTGTGTGTATGTGTGTGTGTATGTGTGTGTATATGTGTGTATGTGTGTGGATGTGTGTGTGTATGTGTATTTGTATGTGTATGTCTATGTGTATGTATGTGTAGGTGTGTATGAATGTATGTGTATGTGTGTGTGTCTTACGTATGTGTGCATGTATATGTGTATGTGCATGTGTGTGTGTATGTGTATGTGTATATGTGTGCAGGTGTGTGTATGTATATGTGTTTTATATGTGTGTATATGCGTGCATGTATGTGTGTGTCTATGTGTCTATGTGTATGTGGGTGTATGTATATGTATGTGTGTGTATGTGTATGTGTGTGTATATGTGTGTATATATGTTTATGTGTGTGTATGCATGTGTGTATGTATGTATGCATATGTGGGTGTATGTATGTGTGCATGTTTGTATGCATGTGTGCGTATGTGTGTGTACATACCTCCTTCTCTCTCTCTCAAGCCTTTTGCATGTGCGTCTTTGGCTCTATTTCTTTCTATCTTGCATTCAAATGATGCAAACACAAATTTGTTCAGAGAAATTGATTTCTTTTTCTTACAGATAGCATCATTTATATGGCACTTTTGTGTTGCAGATAGTTTGTCAGTGCTACTAAAGTGCGACGATGTTTAACTACTGTCACATAAGTGATGTCAACCATCGCTTATGCAGCCGTTCACTTTTTATGTGCATCACCTTCTTTTTTTAAGCATCACATAAGCGATGGTTGCCATTTTTGTTTTTTCAATTCGGGGCATTGCTATGCCCCCTAATCTCTTCTAGTGAGAGAATATGGATTTATCGATTCTCTTCAAGGTAGACCTAAGTAAAGAAGCTTTTAGGACCTTGATCATAGGGAGCCAGAATTTGAATTTGAATTCAAATTTTTGCACATATCCTATAAAATGTACTTGGAAAAGTCGTGGGTACATCTCTTCATTTCCAGAGGCTTACTCTACTGAGTTTGAGTGTGTGTAAGGAATATACCATAGCCTACACCTCTCTACACCATTTGGCAATGATATCCATGCCAATGGGATTGTACACAAGTGTTAATCAATAGATACATTTACATCGTTCATCTTTGTGTTCTCTGCTAGTCTACTCAAAAGTCTGTCAACTTGTCAAGGGCATATCTCAGTCAATACTCCACCACATTCAGTGATGCAAAGCTTGTTGGATTCAGCTCAAAGTCATCTACATGCGGACAAAGTTTGAAGTGATTTCATTCAGCCAATTCAGAGAAATCGTCGTCGAGGTGCTCACTGGTCTATCTCTGCAACAGTCCTAAAAAGTCGGGGGTATACCAAATCTTGCTAAATTAATTTCTCTTAGCATAGTTCATTATTTTACATCATTCTACTTGCAAATGTTAGCTTACTAAGCGAGTTGAATACCCTTCAATCATTACACACTTCATTTCCAAAGGACATAGGCCATTTCTTGGTGTCATTGGAAATCTAAGGGAGTCTACTAATCAAGTCTGAAGCTAAAGAGGGCTGGTACAAAGCAAGTTTTAGCAGTACCTACTCAATCTCTTGGATCATCCATCCATCTTTCCCAACAATGGTATCAGAGCAAATAAGGTAAAATGGGAGATGGTTTTCCTTAATTCATTGATAAATTGGACAGGAACAACTATCAAGCTTGGTCTCTAAGGATGAAGACCTACTTACAAGGAAGGAGTCTCTATGGATACATCTCAGGAGATGAGGAATTGCCCTCATTCAAAGCAAGAGGTTTGCTAACCAAGGAGGAGCAAGAAAAACTCAACACATGGTGTGCAAGGGATGCATTGACAAGGTCTATATTACTCAACTCTATATCTGACTTTCTTTTACCTCATATCAGAAATTGTAAGACTTCCCAAGAGACGTGGGAAACCTTGTCATCATATTTTTCCTCTAATACAAGGGCTAGGAAAAATCAGTTATGGATTGAATTCACAACACTAAGGAAGCAACCTAAGCAAGCTGTTTCAGAATTTGTGACCAAGATCAAAAATTTTGCAGATCAGTTAGCAAGCATAGGAGAAGAAATTGAAGAAGAACAAATTGTAAGGCAGGTAATTAATGGAATCAAGGTTGATGACAAGTGGGAAAGCTTCACCACTACAATGGATCTCTACATGGACATGCACACTTTAGATCTTACAACTCTCATGGGTCAACTATTCACACATGAAGCAAAGCTTACCAAGAGTGGAGATACTACCAAAGGTAACAAGTCTTCTGCCCTATGCACTGATAAGAAATCTAAGGATAAAGGCAAGAGTAAGAAGGTGGAAGATGAATGCTCTACCTCCCAAGCCAACTATGCAGGGAGAGGTAGATCTTCAAGAGGTAGGGGCAGAGGAGGTACGCAAGGTAGGGGGAGACCCTATAACTCATCACCATGTAACATTTGTGGTTTGTCAAACCACACCACAGATGAGTGTTACAGGAATTACAAAAATCAGAGAGGAAGAGGCTACCAAAGAGGTGGATACTCTCAGTCTAGAGGAAGGTTCAACCATCACCAAGGCCACAACAACAATTATAACAACAACTACAACAACAATTACAATGGCAACTACCAAGGAGGATTCAGAAACAGAAAGGACTACAAAAACTACACAGAGGAGCAGGATGACTCTCTCTTGATCATGAACATGACTTCAAAGTCAATTACAAATGATGATCACTTATTTTATATTGATTCTGGGTGTTCAAATCATGTGAATGGTAATGTTGCACTACTCTCTGATCTTGAGGAACCAAAAGGTAAACACCAAGTCCAAACAGGTGATGATACAAAGCATTCTGTAGTTAAAGTTGGAAATGTGAAAACTTGTGATGGTAATCAGTATTTGTTAAGCAGGGTACTCTATGTACCAACCATTACAAAGAACTTAATGAGTGTTGGTCAGATTGTAGAGAAAGGGTTGCAGGTCAGATTCAATCAATATGGAGCATTTGTGGAGGACCCAAGACATGGATTTAAAAGGATAGCTAAAGGAGAAAAATCAGGTAGACTTTTCACTTTTGAGTTGGAAGATACAAAGAACATTGCATTATACAGTTATAAAGATCAAACACTTTCAGAGCTTGAGATTTGGCACAAGAGATTAGGGCACATAGGAGAAAGGACCTTGAAGCAAATGTGCAGGGACAATGGTGTGCTTGGGATACCTAATGTATCCAAGCAACATATGATTTACAAGTGTGGTGCTTGTCAATTTGGTAAGTCTCACAGGTTACCCTTCTCCAAGAAAGGATATATGCATGAAGACTATCTAGAGCTTGTACACACAGATGTATGGGGACTTAGCAAAGACCCCTCAGTCTCAAGTTCAAGGTACTATGTGTCTTTTATTGATGACTATAGCAGATGGACTGTATTATACTTTATGAAGCACAAGGATGAGGTATTTAATTGTTTTAAGAAATATCTTGAATTAGTTGAAAATCAGACAGAAAGGAATTTGAAGAGGCTAAGGTCAGATGGAGGAGGTGAGTACTTCTCCAATGAATTTGAGGACTGGATGTGTAGCATATGTACACATTCCTTCACAGGTAAGAGGAAAGCTAGATCCAAAGGCTAAAAAATGTATTTTCATTGGATATGATTTAAATAAAAAAGGTTACAGGTTTTATAACCCTACCAATAAGGGATTTATGGTAAGCAGAGATGTGATCTTTGATGAGAATGATTCTTGGTATGAGAATGAATGCAGGAAGGTCAAACTACCCTATGATTTGGAAGAAGAATTTCCAAAACTTACAAAGGAGGAACCTACTCAGGATGGAGAGTCAAGTTCAGATGATGAAGATACAATCAACCTTGAAGAGTTCAAGGCATGGAAGTCCAAAGGCAAAATGAAGATGAAGAAGCTTGAGGACATACCAGAATCTTCAACTCAATCAATCAGAAGGTCTCAAAGAGAGAGCAAAAAACCTATCAGATATGGGTATGATACATCTCTTGTTACTAAACATTCAATTTATCTTGCAAAGGATTTGCTAAATGAAGAACCAGGATCATATGAAGAAGCAATCACAAAATCAGAATGGAAGGAAGCTATGGATGAGGAGATTGAAGCACTCAAGGAGAGTAATACATGGGAGTTAGTACCCAAGAAAGACTCCATGAAGGTAATAGGATCCAGATGGATCTATAAATTGAAAAGAAATTCTGATGGCATAATTAACAGGTACAAGGCCAGATTAGTAGCCAAGGGTTTTGCACAAACCCAAGGCATTGACTATGAAGAAACATTTTCTCCTGTGGCCAAGATGCCAACAATCAGAGTGTTGGTTAGTGTGGCTGCATCAAAGAATTGGAACATGTACCAATTGGATGTCAAGAATGCTTTCTTGAATGGATGGATTTCAGAAGAGGTTTATATGTCACAACCTCCTGGCTATGAAGACCCTAAGAAGGTAACTTATGTTTGCAAATTAAAGAAGGCTTTATATGGATTGAAGTAGGCACCTAGGGCATGGAATTACAGGCTAACTACATACCTCCAAGACCAAGGTTTTGTCATGAGTAAGGCTGACACTTCTCTGTTCATTAAGAGAAGTAATTCAGAGGTAATCTATCTTTGTGTTTATGTTGATGACATCATCATTACAGGCAATGATGTCAATGGAATCAGAAGCATCAAAAGCCAAATGATGAAGGAGTTCAAGATCAATGATCTTGGGCTATTGAAGTATTTTTTGGGACTTGAATTAGTTTACACTAATTCAGGGATATACATTACTCAGAAGAAGTATGTGTAGGACATGTTGAAGAAATTTCACTTGCAGGATGCTAAAGCAGCTAGCACTCCAATGGAGGTGAACCTAAAGCTAAGTGCTCATGAAGGTGATGAAGTCCAAGACATTATAGGTTATCAAAGTATGGTAGGTAGTTTGAACTATGCTACTCTTACAAGAACTGATATTGCATATGGAGTTAGTGTGCTCAATCAATTTATGCACAAGCCAAGGATACCTCACTTACAGACTGCCAAAAGAATCTTGAAGTATCTCAAAGGTACACAGAACCATGGTTTGTACTTTTCTTACACTTCAGATATTGATATAAAAGTTTATTCAGATGCAGATTGGGCAGGATGCAAGGATGATAGGAGAAGCACTTCTGGATACATTTCTTTTGCAGGTGACAAACCAATTTCATGGTCTGCAAAGAAGCAACCAACTGTTGCATTGTCTTCTACAGAAGCAGAGTATAGAGGGCTAGCAAGGACCTTTCCTTACAGGTTTCATCTCTTGATCTTGAGGAGGTACATTAACTTGGGTAGGAACTGGCATCCCAGTAGAAGTAGGGATTTGAACTTGAGTCGGAATTTGATTTGGTTGGATTATTGTCGGTTGTGATGGTGGTATAACTTGAGTGTGTTGATTTGTTTGTATTGGATGATTTTGATTTGGTATTTGAGATTGTTCTTGTGAAGCTTCTACTTGATGCCTAGTTCTTCTTTTCTCTTCTTCATCCTCATTGGTTCTCCTCCGTTTCTCTTCCACTACCGCCTCATGCTCTACCGAAGAACATATATAAGTAACAATTGAGAGAGTATCTACAGGATCATTCCATCCACTTACTCCTCGGATCTCATTGCTTGCTGAATTTAAGATTTCATGATGCATCTTTCCCTGATCTAGGGACTTTATCACTTTAGACCACGGTTCTATATCACTATTTTCGTCAATTACCTGACATGCGTACGTATACGATGTTGAAGCAACATTTTCACATGTGCCAGGGAAGAACACTCTCATGCCTCCCCGACCAAAGTTAATGTTTACTTTTTCTCCAATCTTTGAGTCATAAATCATCTTTTCCTTGATGAACACCAGATTCTTTGCCAACGCTTCTTTAAAGCTCTAACATGAGTATCTGTTATGCTCCAAAGAGTCACACCAGATGCATCTTTCAATTTCAGGAGCTTTTGGGTTTTTAGGTGTTGGTGCTTGTAAAGATTGAGATTCAATCATTTGTTTCATACTTTGGATCGTAAGATCACTAAATTTCTTAAACATATCTTCCATTGTATTAGTGGGCACAACATCCTTTGGTACTGGTGGGTTTGCCTGAGGATTCTGTACAGGTTCCTGAACAGTCTGGGCTTGTTCTTCTTGCATATCGTCATGCCAACTCTGCATAAACTTAGACAAAGTTCTTTGCTTTTCAACGTATCCTCTAACAGCTTCGTCCACATTATCCTAGTCTTCGATAAGACCAGACTCGGTTCCTACATGTTGTAATTGTGGAAAAAGTTCTTCTCAGGCTTTCGGATCTATAGCCCGGAGAAACAAGGATACATTTTCTTGAATCAAAGCCCTCCTATCATATTCAGATAAGTCCCCAAATTGCTGATCAAATTCCCTTTTTCTATCTAAAATGGATTGATCTTTAGATTTATGTATCCATTTTAGAAATGTTGACCTAGTCACTTTATTATCGTCATCAAGTGCAAACATCCTTGTGAGTATTGTCTTATATTGTGACCATCTTGCTTGCCCTTCTACAACTAGTCGAGATGCATCCACAAATAGTCGGTCACGCAAATGCACTTCTGAAATGTATACAAAATTATATATTAGTTCTTGGTCACTTAATGGTGTAAGGTCCGTGCCAAGATATCACACCTCTAATTCGTACTCCTTGCAAAAACGACTAACATTTTTCACATTGAAATACCCGCTCCTTCTAATTACTCGCTCATGGAATGCCTAAATGGCACTCCGTCTTTTTTCGTCCTGCACCTGGAAGCGCAGGAGTTGGGTTATAACATCCACTGTAGTGTCACTCATAAATGGTCAAACACAAAGAGCTCTCTCAAACCGCAGCACTAGGTAAACTAGGATCAAAGTCTCTACACTCTCCTCCTTCACGTCGGGTTCACCAGGTATGTTGAGACGTTCGTGGAAAGGAGGGAAAAACTATAGAACTTTCAATATAATGTACTAGCATAGCTCTTTTACGTCTTCCTAGCAAGCATACTACCTGAGCTTCAGGATTTTTAGGATTTGGGATGATGATCATTTATCCTACTATCTCTATTATGATGGACTCCTTGGTCAAAGCCTTTGTTTAGATCAACACTCGAACCCCAAATGATCGTCCTCAATTACGTTCTCATAACATATAAAGTTTAGGTTGATACTAGTAATTAGCTCAATGATATTCTATATATATCACTTACATTTGATATTTAATTTTGAGGATCGCCATGTTTGAAGATAAAGAGAAAATCCTTGGAGACAGTGTAATTGGGTTTTACTCAATTGAAGAACAGATAATAGTTTCTGTGTCTCGTATGCAAATGACAATATTTTAGTAGTGCATACTATGCGAATGAAGTCGGTCCTGCACCAAAGTTGCTTTTGCCATTAACGAAAACTTTTGCTCAATGTATGTGCTTGATGATAAAAAAAAACTTTCACTCCGTCTCCTAATCAATCGTCATTTAATGCTTGGAGGATTAAGAGGTAAACCATCAGCTAAAACATGATTAAGAACAAAACTCTATTAGCCCACTGAGATCACAGACACCCTTCACCTCTTCTCGCACCCTTGGTAAGTCTGCAATGAGATTAACTTCTAAAAGAAAACAGTAAAACAAACAAGCTTCTCCTTCGGATTATTCATCAGGACAGGCAGTGATGTATCACATTCAGGAAGCAACAACTAGTTTGGCATCACCTTCTGAACTTCCCACACACAAGATGTAGTGCGGAATCAAAATAACAATCTTCTTGAAGATAGCTAGAGTTATGGCCCCGATGGCGTAGAGAGACCCTTACTGAAATTCAACAACGTCTCATCCCTTGAACAAAGGAAGAAAACCTTGCAATAGCCTCGCACTCATGCCCATAATTTACTTGAAGGAGAGATTCCAACACAATGACAAACATGACCGCTGATTCTAGTGTCACAAATGAGAGCTAGTAGTCTAATCCCATCCGGCTTTTTGCTGTTTCTTTTCCGATTCACAACAAGAAATGGTTCAAGTATTCGTTGTAATGATTTGCTCGTCCACCCAATAACTAGTTCCCTAGCAGAACATAATACACCCAATATCTTAAAACTTGAGGGAGTTTATATCTGTATGCCGCCCTGATCTAAGGTCACCAGGTCCAAGAACATAAACTGAGACATATGAATGAAGAATGAATTTCACAACAGAAATCTAAGAGCTCATGTTCACGAGAACGTTGGCATGCAACAGTTGATGATCAGAGCATGGATGCCTTAATAACCAAGAGAGGACCAAGCCAACTTGCTGATGCAAAGTGATATCGTGCCATTACTGCTCCTAAGGAGAAGATCAAATGGCTTATCATATGCACAAAAAAAAAACAACCATTTTAATGAAAATACCATTTTGTAATGCAAGTTGCATGTACTGAACTCGATTTTTCTTGCATATAGACTGACGATCCTAGATTAAGACTTAGCATATTTTTGTTCGCAGAGACAGAAACTTACTAATCTGTAACATCTTTTGAAGACTCCATCAATACGAGATCGAGATATGATATGAGAGATATCAACTGTTCATTTCATAATAAGTGCAGGCAAGCATCCACTGAGTTTTACATGCCAAGATTGGAACTCGACTTTGGAAACTAGATATTACAAGACGGCCCATCATGCAGAGAACCTTTGGAAAGCATGAAATTACTTTCAAAGTCCATATGCAACTGCTTGTTCTACCGCTTGGTTTGTCCAGTTCCCTTGATTCTCCTGCATACATTAAACATCAACAGTAGCTCCCCGGTGTTTTCCCCTGCTCATGACTCGTCTTTAGTGCATCGTTGCAACAGTCCTCAGCCTCCAAAATTCCTTCAATGTGTCTCTCCTCTGCAAAAATAATGGACTGAGCATTCCTTAGCGTCGCTTGACTCCAGCTCTACCAAAGGTTTTAAAGAATAAGTCCCCCCGATCTCTGTCAGAAGCCGCATCCCTTCTCAATGTGCACAGACAAGTCCAACGATACTGAAGAGTAGTAATTGCTTGATGAAGAAGAACGAGTCAGTAACTACAGTCGAATCGGTCTTCCTCTCCAAATTAGAAGTCCGCCAACAAACCCCTCTTTTCATTCTGCCCTTGCATAAGCTAAATAAAATCCCACATAAAAATTACAGTTCTCTCCACCTCTCCAGCTCCCCAGTGATCGAAGATGATAACCATCTGGGATTAAAGCTTAGCATAACAAAAAAGTAGCACACAGTATCCCGAAGGACCGACAGACCTTTTACAAAGGAAAATTCTCTCTGTTAATAAAGGGCTGCCATGTATATTATATACCAATAGACAAGTGTTGGTAACGTAGCGCCGGACTTAGAATATTGGCCCAGACGAGATTCCACGAAGGAGTAGTAAAAAAAAAAGTCCTTCCTAAAAAACAGGAAAGCCTTTTTCTCGATGCCTTAATCTCCTCAATCGAGTAACTTCTGTAGACATTTTGCATGCCGGCTTCCTAACAATCATCGTCCCATCTCAGATCCCCTTCCTTTTTTTGTGCCTTGCTTCCTGTACCGCTTCCCAGAAATCTCTTCCTCCAGAAATTTCTCCTTTCATTTCTATTCTTCTCCTCACTCTAAGAAAAAAAACTAGAAAGAACATTGCTTATGAACACATCGTGCCCACACTAATGCCCATGGAAGTGCACCTATATGCACTTGCACACATACTTACATTCACATATATTAATGCATACACATGTATGAAAATCAATACTTATGCATTTTAACATTTAATCATAAATACGAAGCACATATGCATAAACACATGAACATGTATAAACACACATTCTCATGATGCATTCACATGGATGTAGAATAGAAATTTGGTAAGTTATGCTCCGATATACATACATACAAATACCATGACGCACACAAAAAGGGTATTTATAAGAGATGCAATTTAGGAAACAACCATGTCCAACAATAATTCATGACGAAAGCAATTTGTCAGGAGTTGAAATCAACCATCTCAATTGATTGTTGCCTTCTTACTTTACCTCCATGATTGACACGCTCATTGAATTCAATTGAGTTATGAATACCTTCCATTGAACTTTTTAATTGCATTTAATTGGATTTGCTTGGTTTTGACATCTTGACCATAACGTACTAATTTTTGTTTATTTTTTTTGCTAGGTTGTTTTGTACACTACCATTTCTCTATATTACCTTTATTATCACATGCTAATTATTTGAGTTCTTTTGTTATAGAGCACGATGGGAGACAGTCCTCCAGTCACTCCACATTCCATGAGAGAGGAGCAGTTCTTAGAGTTCATCTCTCAGGTACCTCCTACGTATATGGCCGATGTGTCATAGTATTGGATCACTCATGGTAGCACTCCCCCTGGCCTCACTCTTGGTGGCCTCACTCCTGGCGGCCTCACTCCTGTCGGCCTCACTCCCGCCGGTGTCACTCCTGCCAGTGTCACTACTGTGGGTGGTGCTACTCTCATTGGAGGTATGTCTCCTAGCTTTATGACTCCACCACAAGCATCTTTTCAACCATCCCCTATTGGCTCTAGTAGTAGACATGTGCGTTCGACAGCTCAGAGTGATAAAGTTTTTGGCCCGTCTCATAGGTCGACATCACACTCTGGAGTAGGAGGTTCTAGGAGTGGATCTAGAGGTAGGTCTAGAGGAGGCGGCTGTTGTGGAGGCAGTGTGACGCCCACTTCTACTCCTAGGACGAGTACCACAGATGTAGGTACACCACGTGGAACACCACGTACATCTTGGGGTGCTCATGACCATGATGACTCCAAGGTGTATAATATCCGAGATGGAGCTCCGATGATGGATGCAGCTTGAAAAGCAATGCATGCACGTATACGAAAGCTTTCCTCCATACAGTTTGGACACTCTATCATGTTGAAATGGAGTGAACAAGATAAAGATCGGAAGAATTATATCACATAGATGATTTATCAAGAGTTCCGACCAGCCGATAGGTAGCCTCTTGTCAGTTCAGAGTGGATTCTTCACACCACACGTGAAGTTATGTCCCATCGATGATTCGAGGATCGTGATGCTTTCAGAGCAGGCTTACCAAAACTTGTATGGTTAGATGTTGAGGAGAGGGATATGATTTGTGATGAGAAGCAGCAAACTCCTAACCCCTAAAAAGGTTTAAATTTTTAGCGATGAGTGAAAAAAACTCTTGTTTTTCAAACAAGCAGAATTTGCAGCGAGATGCCACAACCACACCTTTAGATATGGTTGGACCATCACATTTGGGCAGCGGCGGATATGACATGATGCATCACGAGTTTGTAAGTACCATTTGGTTTATTGAATTTTGTTTGTGTTAAGCTTCTCATGTATCTTCCTCTAATGTACAATTGTTGCAAGAGCTGGCAATGGCTCTTCCTCCAACACGAACGGAGGAGGCTTATGGATATCATCATGGATTGACTGCACTATTGGAGGACTTGGAGGGATGCGGTGCGGTCGTTTCATGGGAGCATGTGCGATGAGGTGATGAATTTATAAACTTGGTTTTTACTTGTTGTTTGTAAATCTCATGTGAATTTTTCTCATTTCATGAATGTTCTTTGTTGCAGGACTGTTGATATGGAACATTCTTTGCATGTGTATGGCAATGGCAAAACAAAATTTTGTATTTGATTTTTATATGGAAATGCAATGCTTTGCCACATTTTGTAAAAGCATCATATATGACAGTGGTTTGCCACACTCTTGTACATGCTTCATTTATGAAATATATAACTCTTATTGTACATGGGTCATGGTTCATGGTTCATTCTCATTATCTCTTTTGTGTCCAATAATATTCTATTTCATGAAATCATATTTCGATTGATATTAGAGTAAACATCACATGTACTCGGTTTTTTTGGGAAAAGTGTATTGTCTTTTGCTAAGCAACATCATGGTAATGTTGCTGTAGCAAAAGACAACACACTGCCAAAAAAAAAATTTGCAGATATGGTCGTCGGTATAAGTGACAGTACTCCCAGTAATGCCATCGGAATAAGCGTTAGTACACCCAGTCGGCACCGGTATACGCGGCGGTACACTCAGCAGAGGCATTGGTATAACCGTCGGTATGGGCATCGGTAATACCAACATTTATATCGATGGATATATTGACGGTTATATCGATGCCTATACTGGCGCTTTAATACCGACGTGCATACCAACACCTACACCGAGGTCGGGGCAAAAATATGCGCGTTCATTTCCCTCGGTACAAACCTCGATATACGGCCGATCTATTGTAGTGACTCTCACTCTCACATGCATACATATACACACACATGCATACACACATACATACACATATGCATACACATACACTCTCGCATGGATACACACATAAGAGAGACACATATACATACACACATATGCACATATTCATACACACATGTTTTCAGATATATGCACATATATACATACACACATATACACACACACTCACATACATATTACATACACATGCATATTCATGCATATCCATGCATGCATACACACATATACATACACACACGTACACACACATATACATACACACATGCATATGCATACATACATACACACATATACATACACACATATTTATACACATATATACACATATACATACATGCTTTAGGACTTGGTATTTAGGATTAAGGTTTTAGGTTCTTTACATACATACACATATGCATACACACATATACACATACATACACACACACATACATATACATATATATATATATATACATATATATATATATATATATAATATATATATATATATATATATATATATATATATATATATATATATATATATATATATATATATATATATATATATATATACACACATACACACATATACATGTTTTAGGGTTAAGGTTTTAAGATTAGGTTTTTTGGATTTTACATAGATACACACATGCATACATACATATACACATATACACACGTAACACACACACACACACACACACACACACACACACACACACATATATATATATATATATATATATATATATATATACACACATGCATACAAACATATACATGTTTTAGGTCTAGGTCTTTAGGATATTGTCAGCAACGAGATGAGGCGGCCACACATTTAGATATGATCGGAGCATCACATTCGGGTAGCGACGGGTATGACACTATGCATCACGAGTTTGTAAGTATCATTTTGATGATTGAATTTGCTTGTGTTAAGCACATCATGTATGTTGATATAACATTTTGCATATTTGTTGCAGGAGTTTGCAGTGGGTTGTCCTCTAACACGAGCAGAGGAGGCTTATGGATATGATTTTGGATTGGTTGCATTGTTCAAGGACTTGGAGGGATGCAGTGTGGTCATTTCATGGGGGCATCTTACGATGATGTGAGCTTATAAACTTGGGTTGGTGTTTTTTCATTGTTGTTTATGAATATCATGTCAATTTGTCTCATTTCATGAATGTGCTTTTGTTGCAGGACTACATACATAGATGTTTTGATCCCTCTGGGCATGTGTATGGAAGTGGTGTGCCACAATTTTGTATTTGGCTCATATATGGCAGTGGTGTACCACAATTTTTTATTTGGTTCATATATGGAAGTGGTTGGCCACATCTTTGTATTTGGCTCATACATGGCAGTGGTTTGCCACACTTTTTTACATGGTTCATGCATGGAATATATATCTCTTTTGTACATGGTTCATTTATGGAATATCTCTTTTGTACATAGTTCATGGTTCATTGTGCTCTTACATATCTCTTTTATGTTCGACAATGTGGTTTGGTTTATCAAATCATATTTCGATTACCGGTCATCTAAACCCTAAATCAGCAACCACTAGCACACATGTAACATTTACTCAATTTTTCTTGGGCAAAGTGTATTATCTTTTGCTACACAATAGCATGGTAATGTTGTTGTCCAAGAGACAACAGAATCTACCAAAAGAAAAAAAAATCTGATATGGTCACCAATATAGGCCACAGTATGAGTGTCAGTATGTCGAGAGACATACTAACACTTTTGCCCACTTACATAGTGATGCTTATACCGATAATAATAATACCAACATGTATACCATCAATTATACTATCGGTTTGCATGTAGATAACGACATCTATACCGGCGTAAATATACCAGTGCGCATACCCACACTTATGCTGATGGTATTGGGTAATTATCGACGTGTATACCGGCACCTATACTAATACTTTTACTGGTGTTATGTACTGACGTGCATACCGGTGCTTATATGGACATCGGGGATGAATTGCACTCATGTATTTACACAGGTATAAGGCTTAGTATGCCCCTCATATATTATAGTGGAATATGTTTTGGTCCCAGAATCTATAGTATGTGAAAAATGCTTTGATTTCATGGAATTCAGATGCAAATTTTTGTCACATCCTCTAATTATGTATTCGGATTTGTTCGTGTATTCAAAAAGTTCTAGAGAAATGGAAATGGAATGCCTAGGACTCACCTCCCAATCTTCTTTAAATGACATTTTGTATATGGTATGATATTACCCCTGATGCGAGAGAATCTATACCGATTTTGTATGCCTTTTGACCTTTGCAAGAAATGATTAATCGTATTCGAAATGCCAAAGGTTGTTCTGCATTTTATTATTCATTCATTCTCTTCGTATGGCACTTAACACCTACACCTTATTTTATTATTCATTCATTCTCTTCGTATTTTGTTTCTCGGCCTCTGCAGATTCAAGAGGATATGGATTAACTGTATGTCTTCAAGGTACACCTCTATCTCTGTCACTTCTGGGTGTTCTAAATATATATATCGACTAGACGTTTTCCGTTCATCCAAAATATTGGCTTCAAACTACCATATCTCTTGCTTGTTTCTATACATAACTTTTTTTATTACAACATGGTTACTCAAAGTCACCACCATGTATTGTATTCTTTTGGATAATGGTCCTTACGTCACATATACATATACACATATACACATATACATGTTTTAGGGTTAAGGTTTTAGGATTAGGGTTTTTGGATTTTACATAGATACACACATGCATACACACATATACACATATACACACATAATACACATACACACACACACACACACATATATATATATATGTGTGTGTGTGTGTGTGTATATATATAATATATATATATATATATATATATATATATATATATATATATATATATATATATATATATATATATATATATATATATATATATATATATATATATATATATATATATATATATATATATATATATATATATATACACACACACACATGCATACAAACATATACGTGTTTTAGGTCTAGGTCTTTAGGATATTGTCAGCAACGAGATGAGGCGGCCACACATTTAGATATGATCGGAGCATCACATTTGGGTAGCGACGGGTATGACACTATGCATCACGAGTATGTAAGTATCATTTTGATGATTGAATTTGCTTGTGTTAAGCACATCATGTATGTTGATATAACATTTTGCATATTTGTTGCAGGAGTTTGCAGTGGGTTGTTGTTGGAAGCAGTCAGAGGCACAGACGCCACGGAAGCATGTGAAGACGAAGCAGGGAGCCAGTCGGATCATTTTTTCAAAACAATTATATTTTTTATTACTTCTTCAAACATCCAACAGTGATTTTCATCACTCTTGTAACATATGTAATATAGACAAAACCCCATTTTTGTAATCCATAGCTCCATTTTGTGCAAGCCGAGGAGTCCTCGAGCTTGAGGAGCTTAGGTAGAATACTCGTACCAAATTTCGTTATTTTTAGACATCGTTTACCCTCCCAAATAGCCTCTAGGACCTATTTTTTAACTAGGCCGGTCATTAGATGTGAAACCGGTCAAAACTAGTCTAGAAACTATAAAAAGAGCTAGAGAGCTCATTTTTGGGGTTGGTTCATTGTAGCTTGTTTGAGATTAGAGTTCTTCTTGAGCTTGTAAAAGTA
This sequence comes from Ceratopteris richardii, assembly GCA_020310875.1. Classification (NCBI taxonomy): domain Eukaryota; kingdom Viridiplantae; phylum Streptophyta; class Polypodiopsida; order Polypodiales; family Pteridaceae; genus Ceratopteris; species Ceratopteris richardii. The sequence continues at coordinate 26,389,962 of CM035406.1, forward strand.
TTCTTGAGTAATAGAGCTAATTCCCACCTTCCATTGTGTCTTGCTTGTCTCTTCATTGTGTGTGTGTATGTGTGTGTGCATTTTTGTGCTTCTCACCTTCACTCTCACATCATCTCACATTCACGATCTTCATATCACTCCTACCTCTCCCTCGGATTGACATTAAGGAGGTGAAGCTTCTTAACGTGGTTCTCACCATTGTGCTAGAGCAACACCAAATTTGGCGCCGTTGCCGGGGATCGAGTCTAGGACGAATGTGTGATGGTAAGAGTATAGCAAGAAGTGGCGTTGGAAGGTAAAAATTTCAGTTTTTAGTTGTGGTTTTTACTTAGTTTTTAGCGTTTTTCACCTCCCCCACACTCCATCTTCATCATCGCATCATCATCTCCATTTCCAAAAAAAATCAGAAAATTCACCATATCCACCCATTCACCTCATTTCCCCTCATCTGTGCATGCGAGAGAGCGAGAGAGAGTTTTTGCGCTTGTATGCACTTGTGTTTTCTTGAGTTTTCTTGCAGGTACAGAGCTTCAGAGCATCAGGAGAGCTTCCAAAAGGTAAAAATTTCAGTTTCTGTCAGAAATTTCCGACTGTGTCAGACCATCGCGATGGTCCGCCAAGTTCGGAATTTGGAGAAGGCGACCACACCAGCGTGAAGAGCACACCTGCGCCACTAGGAATCCATACTCGCATCCCAAAAATTCGTCATTTGGTGGACCATCGCGATTGGCTCGGACCATCGCGATTGTGTCGCACCATCGCGATAGGCTCACGCCATCGCGACGGCTCGGCCGGACCATCGCGACGGTTCGCTTTTTTCGGACCATCGCGACGGTTCACTTGAGCCATCGCGACGGTCCACTTGGACCATCGCGACGGTTCATTTGACCCCGGACCATCGCGATTGGCTTATGCCATCGCCACGACAGTGCCACGTGTCACGATAGACCATCGCGACGGTTCAATTTTTCGGACCATCGCGACAGCCCAAAATCGGACCATCGCGATTGGCTCAAGCCATCGCATCGCGGACCATCGCGACGGTTCATTTCGGACCATCGCGATTGTCCACCGTTGACCGTTGACCGCGCCATCGCGATTGTCCGCCCGATCACGCCATCGCGACGGTTCATTTTTTGGACCATCGCGACGGTTCGACCTCACGCCATCGCGATTGTTCACTTCGAGCCATCGCGACGGTTCGCCTTTTCGGGCCATCGCGATTGTCCAAATTCCACGCCATCGCGACGGTTCGCTCGGACCATCGCGACGGTCCCAGACCATCGCGATTGCCCACCCCCATCGCAAATTTTGGACTTCAATTTTTGACCAATTTTGGGGGTATTTTTGGAAAATTTTTGGACCATTAGACTCATAGGAGACCCCTTAGCTCATATTTGAAGGAAAATTTGATTGTCAGTTTTTACCCCCCGGGGCCTGAACACGTATAACTTTTTCATCCGAAGTCCGTTTTTTGAGCTTAATAGCTCGTTAGAAAGCTCGTGACGAGTACTACGTGACCTCAACTGTTTTTTTCATAAAGAATACATCTATTTTTGGATAAGCTATTTTGAGGTTCACCTAGTCTGGGACTAGGAAGTCAGGGGGCACACATTGAAAATTTGAGCTTAAGAGGTGTATATACTCAAGTGTTTAATCACCTTGTGAATTGGTCTAACATTGGAATTTTCCAGGTCTAGCAAGGGCAATCCAAGGCAAGCAAGCAAGGCAGTGAGGACAGCAAGGCTTGGGAAGCACGGCTTCTTGGGCAACAGGACATCAGAGCAATCAGAAAAGCCGACTCGAGGTTGGAAGATTACTCAACCCCCTCAGTCAATTCTTAGCTTAGGCTAAACGGTAGTTGTGGATTAACGACGATAGGAACGCCTCAAGTTTAAGATACTTAATTATTTCAAGTCTAAGACTTAAAGTAAAGGTGTGGGTGACGCGAAAACCTAAAGAAAAGAACATAAGTCTGACGGAACGAAAACTTAAAATCATCACGAAAGTCGAATTCCTGACGCATAAATTAAGACAAGAATCCAAAGAAAAATTAAAAGGAACCAAGAATTAATCACAAAGAACCATTGACGATCTAAGTGTGTAATTGAGTGTGCAAGGAAGAAAATTAATGAACCTTAGATCGGGCAAACATATAGGTAAGTCGGACAGAAGAAGCCTTAGATCATCGGAGGCTAGTGTAAGAACCACTGCACGATCTTGGGCTCAGCAATTGAACAGTAGTTATCCCTACGAGTTGAGCTCAGAATCAAGTGAATCAGAAATGGCATTTAGCACAGACAGACCAGCAGGAGGGTCTAATGTAGCATACTTAGAAAAACCTGAAGGACCCTATAGAACGCAATTAGAGTTTCTCCGAACCAACCGACTAGGTGCTCGCATCTATGAGGATGGTTTGCAGAGGCAAGTGGTGCAACTGCACAACCCTGATCAACCCATTGGATTGGAAAGACCAGTGGTGAAGTTTGAGAGAGACGCGTACATAGACAAAGAAGGAACCATGTATATCTTGAGTACGCAGCCAAACGACACTAATGAGTTTGGCACAATCCAATTAGAGACAGAAGGGAAATTTCAAGGAAAAGAACCGTTAGAAGAACCTAGAACACCTAGAGGGAAATCCGTATTAACAAGAGTACTCATCCCAGAGTGGATCCCTCAAGATAACAGGAGCACAGAGTTGTTCATAAATAAAGAGACAGATGAAGCCTTTTGGAGGTACAGAAAGGAAAACCCTGGTGAGATAGGCATCATTACAATCTATGAATTCAAGGACCCAGATACACCTGGAAAGGTGGTATACCTGGATGAGACTTCAGAAAGAGTCTTTGTGGTGCCTGAGCGCGCTAAAAACACATACACATGGAGAGGTGAATTGATATTCCCTCCATCCCGAACAAACATGAATGCAAATCAACAAGGGGCAGGAACATCTTCAGCCCATGGAAATCAAAGAGAAGGAAATCACGAGAGACCGGAAGTAAGCTTCATTCACCCCATAGGGAGAGATAGAACAACCACGAACACTAATAGGACGGATAGACAAAGAGAACATGGAATACCAGGTGGTAGAGATGATTTTCCTCTACCTAGACCACGCGAACACGCAAGAGTATTGAGACCCACACAGTTGGTAAAATCAATGAAAAATTATTTTGATGGGACAGGAGATCCCTATGACCATGTCGCAGAATTCAAGCAAGTACTAAGAGCAGAACAAGTTGAAGACATGTTCACGCAGTACAATGCATTTGGACTAACGTTAAAGAATACCGCTTTAACTTGGTTCCAACCTTTGCAACAAAGGCAATTTAGAGACATCCATCACTTTTTAGAGTCATTCATCACTGAATTCTCTAAAAGTGGGGTTAGACATGACACGTCTTCGCTGATTCATAGTTTTAAACAAACCCCTCAGGAAACAGTAAGACTGGCAGGTCGTAGATTCAGACAATATGTTGAGCGATGTCCAATGCAAGAGCTACCCTCACAAGCCAAACAAGTATCACTGTTCCTAGATGGCTTGTTGAGCGCTAAACTACGTTCCTATGTGTACCTAAAGGAACCCAGAACGCTAGAAGAGTGTGTAAGAATATGTATAGACATCGAGGACAACCTAGGAGATGAATTAGAACTCTCAAAAGTCTATAAGGACTCTGATTGTTCTTCTCTAGCTTCCACAAAATTGTCTAATTCGATAGAGGATCTAGCAGAAAAGGTGGCCCAAAAACTAGGAGTTTCTAGTAAACAGGTGCCCAAGCTGCCTACAAATGTACGTTGTTACACTTGTGGTGGAAATCATTTGGCAAACATATGCCCCAATGCACCTCAACCTCACGCCAACCCTAGTGGCCAATATTGCACAATTGAGAGAAGATACACGAATCATACGGCTCAGGACTGCCCATACAACAAACAAACTGTGAGACAGAACTACCCGCAAGCATACCAGCAGCCAGGTAGGTATCAAGGCCAATACAATGCTCAGCCTTATTACTATAGGCCTCCCCAGAACTACCCATACCAGGCTCAACAAAGACCTCAACCCGTCTTAGCTCAACAGCCACCCCCACCAGCGAATGTCATCTCAGTCAAATATGCGGCTGCAGAAGAGAACCTAAGTAGGGCCTTAGTGCCTTCTTCACCCCTGATCACCGAAAGTGACCCGAACTCAAACAGTTTTGACTCTACTCATGTGACTAGTCCACCCGCTTATTACACGGAGTCACCAGAACACGTGGAGACATATCATTATGATAGTCCACCAATGGAACCTAGTTGGGAGCCAGATTATACTAATGTGATGTACACAAACCCAAACCCACGGCCCCAACTGAGACAACAGAGACCACAGGGCCCTAGAGGACCATGCTTTAGGTGCCAAGGAGATCATTTCATTAAGGATTGTCCACATCCCCCAATAGCAAGGCAATCACAGTACTACAGCATCCAAGGCTTTTGTGCCGATTGTGGCAAAGAACACATAATCAAAGATTGTCCTAAGAACCCAGTTAACACATCGAATGTGACACCGATCAACGTGATAGGTATTGTAAACAACGCAGATGGACCCAACCCTACATACGTGCCTATCCAAGCTATAACCAGAGCCCAGACACTCTTACAAAACCAACAGCTTAATCATGAGAAAGTAGCCGGAACTAGTGAAGTTGCAGAATCGAGTAGTAAAAAGACAAAATCTTGGAAAGATTCTAGAGAAAGGATAAAGAGAAAATGGAGTAAAAAGATAAGTGAGTTGGAAGGAAGTCTAAGAGAATCTAGAGCCAAAATACAAGAATTGGCTTCACAAGAATCAAACCAAGAAATCCCAGCTCAGAAATCAGGATCAGTCTTAGCGGAACCCATACCGGAAGATCTAGACATGATGTTTCGTGCATATCAGGCTAGAATAAAAGAGGGACCTCAAGTCACGGAAATGAGTAAAAACTACCCTCGAGCTGATCTAGAAATTGAGAGAACTAAATTGTGCATGAAGATGGTAGAGTTAGCACAAGCGTTGTTCGAAGCCTCTAGATATCTTAATTGGAATAACATGGCAAAACCGGAACTACACTTTCAAGGACTAATGGAGAGGCTAGAACACTTGATTGAAAGCAAAGAGAAAAAGGATCAGTCTAGGAACCCTACTGTCCCAGAGACACAGGAAAGGAATGCACCATCCCTGTCTCAAGTACCCAATACAGAAAGTCAAGATAACCTATCCTCCATACATAGGTACTCACATGAATTTTTAAGAGAAATCCAAGAAGAGAAATGGAGGAGAGAACAAGGAACTCATCCTCCTATTCAAGAAATAGACGACTTGCAGGAACAATTTCCCCAAGACATCCCCTCTATATATGATGATGTGGAGGTGGAACGACTGAGTGAACCCACAGGATTTGAGTCTAATTCTCTACAAGAATTACCTCAGTTCACAGGACCGTGGGAAGCTAAGTCTATTAGTATGAGAGCACCCACGATAATAGTGAGGAATGAAGAATCAGTGATCCCTAGAAATACGGAAGTGATCAAGAATACCAAAGTACAATGTAATCTCACTCTGGAGGAACTGTTAAAGGTAAAACCAGAATTGTGGAAGCACGTAGCAAATCAATTCCCTGAGCTAGCTACCACACCCTCTCAGATAGGATCACATAAGAAGGTACCAGAGATACCCGTGGAAAAGATTGGAGACGTAAGCGAAGGAGAGGAAGGTAACACATATCTTCCTATAACCCATCAGGGCTACACCACGAAAGCCATCTTAGATTCAGGAGCCGGAGTAGCTATCGCTACTACCGCCTTATGGAAACGTTGGGGTAAGCCAGCACTCAGACCCACTAGGATGAAGCTACAAATGGCTGATGGACACATAGAAAAACCGTTAGGCTTACTAGAAGGCATATCTCTCACCACTTGTGGTGTAGAATTTGAGCATACTTTCGCCATTTGTGACTTCGCGAAAAATCATGCATATGAGATGATATTGGGACGACCATTCATGCGTCAGTTGCAAATTGTACAAGATTGGGGAACTAATTCTTTGTACTTGCAACACTTAGGAGTGACTACCAAAGTCAATCTTAAAGACTATTCACACAGAGATGTACCCCCAATACAATGGAATACCATCCATAAGACACCAGTAGAGACGGAATCCGTGCACTCATTAGAATCAGATCCTTCTTGGTTGCATGAGGACACCTATTTATGGATGTGTAAAGTTGCCAAACAAGAGGAGGACAGATTAGAAGCCAGGACCTTAGGTGCAGAACAACATCCACGAACCCTTCAAGATCCAGCCTATGCACCTGTAGTATTCCCTGACGAGGAGTTTGAACCCCATGGTTGGGCGGAAATACTAGCAACCATGGATGTAGCCATCAATGAAGAACAATGGACACCCCACTGTGACGAGGATGGCTATGACATTTCAGTTTTCACGATAGAGCCAATCATGTGCGATGCAATTTTAGAAGAGTGCGAACCAAACACTGATGCATTTGAGGACGCAAGCGATTTTGATTTAGAATCAATTATCATGGACCCACCCTTTGCATCAGAGGAAGAATATTTCTACGAAGTAGAGACTCACACTCAGAGACACGAGGACATCACGAACGAGGTAAGGTTAGCCACAGAAGTGACTACTAAGAGTGAAGGCAAGAAGAGAAAGAAGAAAGAAACCATGTCGGAAAAAGAAGAATCTTTATTTGAAGTACCCGAGAATTTCAAGAAATATGAAATTGAAGATAGAAGAATCATGGTACGAATGCCCAATAGAAAAGAGAAGGATGGACAAGTATATGATAACCGAGAGAAAACCAAGAAAGTAATAGTTGCCATAGAAGGAGAAGAAGAAAAATGCACATACATAGGGCATGATTTGACGACTGAAGAAGAAGAAGAGTTAGTTGCCCTATTGCGCGAATATAGAGATGTTTTTGCTTGGAGTTACAAAGATTTGAAAGGAGTAGACCCAGATATATGTTCTCATAGAATCCCTATGACTCCAGATGCAAAGCCGACAAAACAGAAACCGTACACGTACAATGATAACTACGCTGCGAAGATTAAAGAGGAGATAGATCGGTTGATAGAAGCAGGATTTATCTACGAAATTGAGCATACCGAATGGGTATCCCCCATTGTGGTTGTGCCCAAGAAGAATGGAAAATTGCGTGTGTGTATTAACCTTAAAAAAGTTAATGCCGCCACGATTAGAGATAGTTATCCTCTTCCTATCACGGAACACCTATTGGAAAGAGTTGCGGGCAAGGAAGTTTACAGCTTTCTTGATGGATTCTCAGGCTATAACCAAGTAGCCATTGCTCCAGAAGACCAACACAAGACGGCTTTTGCCACAGAATGGGGCATATTTGCATTTCGTGTGATGCCATTTGGCTTGACAAATGCACCCGCTACTTTCCAGCGACTCATGTGTCATGTTTTTAAGGAATTCTTACGCAAGAGCTTGGAAGTTTACGTCGATGACTTATGTGCTCATTCAACTGTAAGGCAGACACATATCCCAGAGTTAAGACAAATATTTGACAAATGTCGAGAATATCAGGTTTGTCTGAACCCAGAAAAATGCGTTTTCATGGTCAGACAAGGCAAAATTCTAGGACACATAGTGTCAAAAAATGGAATCTCTACGGACGAGGAAAAGGTGAAGGTAATTGCAGAATTACCAAGACCAACTAATGTGAAAGAGGTACAGGCATTTATGGGCCATTGCGGTTATTATAGGAGATTCATACACATGTATGCAATCATAGCCAAGCCTCTGTACTCTCTTTTGACCAATTTTGAGTGGACAGATGAATGCGAAAATTCATTCAATGAACTTAAACGACGCTTGTGCTCAGCACCTATATTAACCACTCCAGATTGGAGTAAGCCATTTCATGTACATGTGGATGCATCCAATTACGCCATAGGATGTGTGTTAGCACAACCCACGAGTGAAGGTAACATAGATCTCCCCATAGCTTACGCTAGCAGACAATTGAACGCAGCAGAAAGAAATTATACCACGACGGAACGAGAGGGATTAGGGATGATCTACGCTGTAAAGAAGTTTAGGCACTACTTGTTGGCCAACAAATTCAAGTTCTTTACAGATCATCAAGCCCTATTATATTTAGTCAACAAACCATGTAACACAGGACGATTGATACGCTGGTTTCTATTACTCATGGAGTATGATTTTGAAGTGGTAGTTAGGAAAGGAAAGACGCATCTTAGAGCTGACCACCTCTCAAGATTAACCTCGGGAGAAGCCCCTCAAGGAATAGCCGATGAATTACCAGATGCATACTTGTTTAACCTTGAGATAGCACCAGAATGGGCTAAGCCTATAGTCCCTATTCTCACATACGGACCTAAGAATCCTAGGATAAAGATCAAAGAAGGAGAGATTACCAAGTCGCAGAGGTACCAAATAATGGCAGGAAGCATATATAAACAGGATAATCAAAAGATTCTTGCTTGTTGTGTAGATGAATCAGAACATGCAAATTGGTTGCAATTAGCACACATAGGTGCACTAAAGCAACATCATTCAAAACATCGAACATTACAGACTCTGCATAGATTAGGAGTATATTGGCCTACGATGGAAGCAGATGTCTACAAGTGGTGCAAAGAATGCCAGGTGTGTTGTGAAAAACCACCAGTAGAGCATGCGACACTATATCACGTGTCTCTCACACCAGACTGGAGTGAACCTTTAGTGACATACATGAGGACGAACACATTCCCTCAAGGCATGACCTTAGCGCGACAACGCAGTCTAGAGCAGGAAGCTCAAGACTATTCACTTATTGGCGATAACTTATACAAAAGAGGACGAGATGGATATCTAAGACAATGTGTTCATGAGAGCGATTATCTTAGCATACTAGAGACTGCACACCAAGGTGTTGCAGGAGGTCATTTTGGACCAGATAGGATAATCAAAGCCATTCTCTTTGCAGGATTATGGTGGCCCACTCTTCACATGGATGCTCATACCTATGTCAAGAGATGTGATGTGTGCCAAAGAACTCAGTTTCCTACTCGCAGAGATGAAATGCCATTGAAACCCATGATGGGCGGACGTGCATTTTCTAAGTGGGGTATAGACTTTGTAGGACCCATTAACCCCCCTGCAAAAGGCACACATGCGGAATACATTATTGTTGCTACAGATTATCTGACGAAATGGGTAGAGGCAAAAGCCACAAAAAAGAATGATGCTCACACGACTGCAAAATTCTTATTTGAAAACGTCTTTACCAGATACGGACTGCCTATAGAGCTAGTGAGTGATCGAGGTACTCACTTTCTAAACCAAGTCATTGAATATTTGTTACAGGATTTTATGGTGATTCACAAGAAATCGGCACCATATCATCCTCAGGCCAATGGTCAGGCTGAAAGCACTAATAAGATATTATGTACCGTACTGACGAAACTCGTGAACAACAAACGTTCAGATTGGGACAAACAGCTACACCACGCTGTTTGGGCATATCGAGTGGCCTACAAGACCGTACTCAATGCAACTCCCTTTCAGATGGTTTTTGGTCAGAATGCAGTGCTTCCTTTGGACTTCTTGATACCGACCCTTAAGGTTGCACGAGAACATCAGTGGACCGGCCATGAATTATCGGCGAGAATAATGGACTTGGAACGATTAGGAGAAACAAGGCTGAGGGCAGCAGCAGGAATATACGCAGCGAAGAAGCGACAGAAAGCATATTTTGATGCACATGTGAAAGATAAAGGCCTAAAAGAAGGAGATTTAGTTCTAGTATATACGCTGAAACAGCACGCGCGGAAGTTAGAAAAGCGAGGTTATGGACCTATGATCATTAACAGACTCTCGACTAGTGGAGCAGTACAGTTAGCCACCTTAGAAGGAGATATAATGCCTAATTACATTAGTGGCTGCAGAGTCAGGTTATATCAAGAACCTCTTACTGAGGATATGCTAAGACGACTCACATTGGCAAAGAAGCGTAAGGAGGAAGAAAATAGAATACGAGCAGAAGCTCAGGCAGAAGCCATAGAACGCATTAAGCGCATGAAGCTAAGAAGACAAGGACTAGGGAGAGGACGTTATAACCATCTGGAAACACCACCCAGATATCCCATGGCCATGTGTCAAGTAAAGTCAACCACTCATCCGAGCATAGTGGATAGGAGACCATTCATTACAGTGAGGCTAGCGCACGGTAACCATAGCCAAGAACTCAGGGCTTTAATTGACTCAGGTGCTGCGACTAGTGCAATTAGGTGGTCCCACTATAAGGATTCAGGAATAGAAATGCGGCCAATTGAGGCATACCTCATAGGCCTAGGAGGCATGGAAACCCCTTGCATGGGTGAGGTGGACCTTCCTATCCTCATTAAGGATTTGACGATGACAGCGAAGCTACTAGTGTGCCATGATGACGACCTGATAGAACCCCTAATCCTTGGCCAAGATTGGCTATACGATCACTCAGTGGACCTAAATCTTAGACAAGGCTCCTTACAGATTGGAACCTTAGAGCAGAAGCGAGTGATACCGCTTGACTTCCCTAACGGCATTCCGCTTGACGGTTGTGACCCTAGACCCAAGGAAACGCATGCGACGGAAGACAGGAAGATCTTTGATCAGCTCAATCACGCTACGTCCACACCAACCCACTCGGGCTTGGCGATGGATGAATGTCAATCAGAAGGACGACAGGAGATCTTCCCTGGGACTTCCTGCAAACTAGAAGAGACAGTTACCCAACGGCAAGGGCAGAAGGGCACAATCAGAGGTCAGGTGGGTTGCATCAGCGGCCAAATGAGCACGACACCCTACGGTGCTCATCCTTCCAAGCTTGTTGCGGACTGGCCTAGATTAAAGTTACAAAAGGCATCACTTCCTAATGGGCAGGTCACGCAAGTGTTGGAACTCCCTTCTTTTCCAAAGCAGAGTGTCCATCCGACCTCTCAACCTCAACAACCACAGAGTCAACCGCGACAAAGGAACCCAGACCGACGGCAGTATCAGAAGACTCAACAAGGAAGGCAGTTTAGGCCTCCCAAAGGAAGCGGCACCAGACAAATATGGGTGCCGAAAGGACAAAAAGCACCAACGAACTCCGGCCAAGCAGAAATCGACAAAAAAAGGGCAGTACAGAAACAGAATCGATATACACCATCCCCTCGACCTTCTATAGGTCAGACCATTCGACAAATGTGGATCGCCAAGAAGTACCTTACCCATAGACCCACGCCCACGCAGATTTGGGTACCTAAACCATGTATCATAGCTCAACCCATAAGCCATGTAATACATAATCCTTACAAACCTTTTCACCCCTCGACACTACCACACCCGATACCACCTTTTACCCCTCAGCAGAAACCCACCACCCGTTCAAGGACTCTTAGGAAATGGATACCGAAACGTGTCCAACCGTCTTCCCCTAACCCATTGCCTAACTACCCCCCGACTAACATACAACCTTGTACTCAATTACTAACCTTTCAACCTTGTATAAGTTCACACACCATCATCACACACCACTCGTAATCTCACCTCATCAAGAAATGTATGCATGATCGGAAACGTATAGGTGTCTAGAGACCTGCACTAGTGCTGCAAGAAACATTGCATACATCACATCACAGCACTTGGCTACACGGGTTACGCATCAGTTATGGAAAGGGATTGCGGTCTCACTTTAATGGGATCATGATTAATTTCCATGCTAATGTGTTAATCTTTTGTAGCAGATCTTTCTCACTAGCGCACCAGCCACCATGCAAACTGACGAAGGAACATCAGGAGCAGGCCCCAGTGTAGCAGCAGTACCACTCAACGTGCTACGAGCAGAGTCCCACCCTACTGCTCCACCACCGGAATTTCAGGGATTTCCAGGGCCCATGCCCATCGATAACCCCCCTATGGGCTACACCGAAAAGATACACAGGAATTCTCATTGGTTTCAGGGCCTGGCAGGACCCCTCGCGGACGCAGACTTTATATTTGAATCCTCTCTGACTTTTGATGACCGCACGTGGGGAAAGTACCAGTTTTTCTCCAGAGAATTCGAAGCTCTACAAAACACACAAGATTTAACTCATGTTTGGGCCAGAGCCGGTTTCACAGAATATTTCAGTGATCCTCTACCCAAACCAGATTTTTATAGGTGCTATTACTTGATCACTACCTTACTGGCATCAGAGAATAAGGACATCCCAGGAACCTTCATCTTGCCTACCCTAGTGGATGACCCACCTTACAAGAGATTTTATCTCTCTAAGGACCTAATCAGAGCAGCCATCAAGATTCATGGAACCCACACTCCCACAGACCGAGAGAGATTGATTCCAGAACCAATGAAACGTGGGGATGTCACGAAGTGGGAAGAGATTTCGGCCATCACACCTGAGTTGTCAAAGCCACTAAGAATATGCATGCAACATTTTGCCTTTCCAGCTCAGGACAGGTTTACCATGCCACACAAAAGAATATGGTTTGGATTATATTTGGCATGTACGGGACCTCAAACAGTTGATCTAGCAAGCTGGATCATAGATCAGATGTACCTGGCACAGCACAGATGGGAGCGTAAAAAAGTGCTTAACGGATGTTGTGCCCTCACAAGAATTGTGTATATGTGTTTGGCTTATGACTTGCCCATCGAGCGTGCATTAACAGGAGAGGAATTGAAGGCATTCAAGAGCACAGCGAAGAAAGCTAGGAAGCCCAGTAGGATACGGGCTGGTAAGCGCATGCGAGGCACCATCCCTTGCCTCCAAGTGCCAGAGTCGCCGTCACCACAACCCTCTCCCGAGCGACCACAGACAGAAGCTGAGCCCACTGTACAACCTATTCGCATACGGTTGTCCAGACCAGTAATTACGGAGGCCACCACGAGTACCGCTGCACCTCAGGCAGCTACCACCACAGAACCCCCAACCACAACCGCAGAAGCTCCCACCACCATTGGTGCGGAAGCGTTTTCTTTCCCGATACCACATATGGAGACCGACCCCATAAACACGACATTTGATTTTGAGATGCCTGATGCATTCTCAAACGAGTTTCAGTATTCAGAAGCACCCCTGTTCTCCCAGGAATATGAACGTCCCAGCTACCCGACTACGCCGCGAGACTTGCCACAGGGACAAGCTGTGTCGGGCTCTGAAGAAGAAAGAACCGAAACAGACGACGATCAAGGCGACGATGAAGCCAGCCAGGGCTCACAAGAGGAACAGACAGAGGGCCAAGGCCAACAGACTGACACACACGGCGACACCAGCACATATGAAGATGAAACTTTTGAAGCCGCAGCGTATACATTGGCCATAAAGAAACTATATCGTACCATGGAGAAAGTCTGGGCACGAAAGAAGTTAACTGAAGAGGAGAGCCAGGCATTAATTGAACAGGAACTCATCTCCGGAGGATTCGAAGACGCCTATATCAGAGGGTTCCGAGAGTTAGTCCAATCAGTAGGCTCCCATGAAGCACTCAGATTTTTACAAAGAAAGCAACTACCACAATTTGATCCCCGCCGAGTGCGACTACTCTCAAAACCCGGGGAGTATATTCGTGTACCAACAGGAGCCCAATCTTCAGCACAAGCCAGGGAGGCACGCCTCGCCCCCGAACGTTCAGTAACCGCAGAAACCATTCTTGTAGATTCGCCCCCCCGTACCACCATTGTACATACCACTACAATCCTCGAAATAACCTCCACCCCTTCGACTCCTCTTTCACCTCATCTGTCACCAACCCATTCTGTATCACCCGCACACCCACCTGCTTTCCCCACATCCACACCTGTACAAAGCAATATAGCCCCAACCTCTTCCTTACCCATTCATACCACCAGGCCCACACCCAGCCCTCTGCATCCCTATGTTAACCCCTTCGCTCCTTCATCCTTCCCAGCGTTTCCCCCACCTCTAAGAACCCCATTTCCCTTCCTAACCCCGCTAACCTTCTCGCCCGTCTCACCTCCCCAACCTGCCATAACCCCTATTTCCCCGTTTCACCAAACTATTCCCACCATCCCCCCTGTAAACTACTCTACGTTTGTAAATCCCGTATTCACACCTACGCAACCACCCCCAATCACACCACTTTTCACAGTCACAACATTAAACACGTCCAATGGCATGGACATATCACCACCCACCTCACCACCACCCACTACACTCACAGCACCCTCATATTTAGGCATTTCACAATTTTCCACAATCACCACTGCATCCACAGTCCCAACCCCGATTCCCATTCCCACTGCATCTACCATCACTGCATCCTCATTTAGCACTTCACTACTGCTATCGCCCACCGTAGACACAGCATTTCAACACATGTTCGCATGTATGACGCAAGTCCGAGATGAGTTTGCATCACTCGGCACCAATTATCAACAGCTGCAGAAAACGACGAACGACTTGCAAACGCAGCTTAATTTGTTGTCAATTGAGAACGCCTCACTGAACAGCCGGTACCAAGAGTTACGCGAGGCTTATCACAAGTTAGAAATAGAAAGTGAGGAAAAAAGCAAAGAGGCCACCGCAGATTTAGATAACCTACTTAGAGCCCAGACTGTCCGCAATGCAACGCTTACTAGAAATATGGGCTTATTAAGAAGACATTTAGCCGCAGCTAAAGAGGAGAACCAGCGACTCCAAGAGCAGAACAGAGAGAACTTGGAGGCGGCTTTAGATCATCCAGACAAGCCACTAAGTCCGAGCAGATTCAAGGCAATCCCATCTGAGTCGATGCGGATGTTGCTAGACGACCATGTTAGATTGCTCGAGGACTATGACCGTATGAATGAAGAGTATCAAAAGTTAAAGGAAGATCACAAACTGCTACAGCTCAGAGAACCAGCAACACAACAGGTACCAGTAGCAGCGGAAGTACCAGCACCTGTGGACCCTGCCCCTGAAGTTTTAGAGGAACTCAACGCACTCCGGGCCCAGGTAACAAACCTTGAATCTAGGATTGCCATCTATGAAGCACCACCAAGGCCAGACTCCCCACCTGAGCTACCAGCTGAGGAAGAGACTGTCACTATCCCGGTGGAGGAGACCTTCGAAGAGGCTTATGAACCGATACCCATCCCAGGCGGACGTGTCACGGCCGAAGGCCAGATGACCTACGAACTACCTACCCCCGCGTGGATGAAGACAGTAGAAGAACTCGGAACAACACACTCGGCCAGAGTAGAGGCACAGCTACATGCCATGGCCATAATTGAAGAAAAAATTTTACAATCACCATTCTTTGCTCACATGGCCCCGCGAAGATACATATCCGGGCATGAGCTTCAGTATAAACCATACTTTATGTTAATGGCAGAATATCAATTAACCATAGAGAAAGAAACCGGCATGAAACCGACGCATGCAACTCAATTCGAGCCAGCGGACTTGCCACCAAGGGCGCAGAGAGGTGAAATCCTCCAACCAGACTGGCGCAAAGATTTACTGCAAAATTATCCAGAGATGATGAGCACGTGGGTAAAAGCGCCTCTTCACTTAAAATTTAATCCGTGCTAGGGACCAGTACCACGACGCCGCTCTTGGACTGCCTTCGCTATAAAGCTACAGAACAATAAGCAGTGCCAAGACTGGCTGAACTACCCCTATTTCAAGCCACCAGTCGCGTTACCCACAGTTGGCTATATGATGGCGACGATCCGCCACTGGCTCCCTCGATTAAAACCTATGGATGATATAGCCGCGCAAATGACTGTCAAAATCTTTGACATGATGCAGATGGTCTTTAAAGTCTTCCGGCGCATCAAGGCTCCCCATGTCAACACCCCGGGCTTTGAGCATGGCAATTTGGATTTAGTCTATGATATGAGCACAACGCCATCGCTCCGGGTGTGTTACGCCTGGCACTGCAGGATCAAATATCTACCGGCCTGTTACAAGCAAACATTCGAAGAAATGTTCACCACCGGTTTTTGGGAGTACCATTCAGAAGTATTCATAAGCAGGCCGACACATTTATTGCAATTATTCGCCTGTGAACGAATGGTGTACTCCACACACTATCAGCTCCCACCACCAGACGAGCCGCAACCTATCGACTGGGAGAAACTCGAGGCTGATCTAGCCCGAGGTATTCGTGTATCAGAGCACACCCTCGCTCAAGACCTCCTACAGAATTACATCCGGCAGACCTCACAACAAGGTTCTGTCAGGGACGACAGAAGCGAGAGGGAGGGGGGTGTTGGAAGCAGTCAGAGGCACAGACGCCACGGAAGCATGTGAAGACGAAGCAGGGAGCCAGTCGGATCATTTTTTCAAAACAATTATATTTTTTATTACTTCTTCAAACATCCAACAGTGATTTTCATCACTCTTGTAACATATGTAATATAGACAAAACCCCATTTTTGTAATCCATAGCTCCATTTTGTGCAAGCCGAGGAGTCCTCGAGCTTGAGGAGCTTAGGTAGAATACTCGTACCAAATTTCGTTATTTTTAGACATCGTTTACCCTCCCAAATAGCCTCTAGGACCTATTTTTTAACTAGGCCGGTCATTAGATGTGAAACCGGTCAAAACTAGTCTAGAAACTATAAAAAGAGCTAGAGAGCTCATTTTTGGGGTTGGTTCATTGTAGCTTGTTTGAGATTAGAGTTCTTCTTGAGCTTGTAAAAGTATTCTTGAGTAATAGAGCTAATTCCCACCTTCCATTGTGTCTTGCTTGTCTCTTCATTGTGTGTGTGTATGTGTGTGTGCATTTTTGTGCTTCTCACCTTCACTCTCACATCATCTCACATTCACGATCTTCATATCACTCCTACCTCTCCCTCGGATTGACATTAAGGAGGTGAAGCTTCTTAACGTGGTTCTCACCATTGTGCTAGAGCAACAGTTGTCCTCTGACACGAGCAGAGGAGGCTTATGGATATGATTTTGGATTGGTTGCATTGTTCGAGGACTTAGAGGGACGCAGTGTGGTCATTTCATGGGGGCATCTTACGATGATGTGAGCTTATAAACTTGGGTTTGTGTTTTTTCATTGTTGTTTATGAATATCATGTCAATTTGTCTCATTTCATGAATGTGCTTTTGTTGCAGGACTACATACATAGATGTTTTGATCCCTCTGGGCATGTGTATGGAAGTGGTGTGCCACAATTTTGCATTTGGCTCATATATGGCAGTGGTATACCACAATTTTTTATTTGGTTCATATATGGAAGTGGTTGGCCACATCTTTGTATTTGGCTCATAGATGGCAGTGGTTTGCCACACTTTTTTACATGGTTCATGCATGGAATATATATCTCTTTTGTACATGGTACATTTATGGAATATCTCTTTTGTACATAGTTCATGGTTCATTGTGCTCCTACATATCTCTTTTATGTTCGACAATGTGGTTTGGTTTATCAAATCATGTTTCGATTACCGGTCATCTAAACCCTAAATCTTCAACCACTAGCACACATGTAACATGTACTCAATTTGTTTTGGGCAAAGTGTATTATCTTTTGCTACACAATAGCATGGTAATGTTGTTGTCCAAGAGACAACAAAATCTACCAAAAGAAAAAAAAAATCTGATATGGTCATCAATATAGGCCATAGTATGAGTGTCAGTATGCCGAGAGACATACTAACACTTTTGCCCACTTACATAGTGATGCTTATACCGGTAGTAATAATACCAACATGTATACCATCAATTATACTATCGGTTTGCATGTAGATAACGACATCTACACCGGCGTAAATATACCAGTGCGCATACCCACACTTATGCTGATGGTATTGGGTAATTATCGACATGTATACCGGCACCTATACTAATACTTTTACTGGTGTTATGTACTGACGTGCATACCGGCGCTTATATGGACATCGGGGATGAATTGCACTCATGTATTTACACAGGTATAAGGCTTAGTATGCCCCTCATATATTACAGTGGAATATGTTTTGGTCCCAGAATCTATAGTATGTGAAAAATGCTTTGATTTCATGGAATTCAGATGCAAATTTTTGTCACATCCTCTAATTATCCATTCGGATTTGTTCGTGTATTCAAAAAGTTCTAGAGAAATGGAAATGGAATGCCTAGGACTCACCTCCCAATCTTCTTTAAGTGACATTTTGTATATGGTATGATATTACCCCTGATGCGAGAGAATCTATACCGATTTTGTATGCCTTTTGACCTTTGCAAGAAATGATTAATCGTATTCGAAATGCCAAAGGTTGTTCTGCATTTTATTATTCATTCATTCTCTTCGTATGGCACTTAACACCTACACCTTATTTTATTATTCATTCATTCTCTTCGTATGTCACTTAACACCTACACCTTTATGTGGGTATTTTGTTTCTCGGCCTCTGCAGATTCAAGAGGATATGGATTAACTGTATGTCTTCAAGGTACACCTCAGTAAAGAAAGGCGATTTAGTACAAAGTAGCCCTTTTATCTACTTTCACACTTTGGTCTTTTTGTTCATTTTCATGTTCTACTCTTCCTATTTCATTCACATCCATTTTATCTACTTTCACACTCTGGTCTTTTTGTTTCCTTCACATGCGTTTTATCTGTTTCCACTTATTACTTGTTGTCTTGGTCAGTGTGTTAAAACATTTAATCAACGTCTTCCTTCCTTGTGGGAGGAATTCTCTCTAACTCTATTTCTGTCACTTCTGGGTGTTCTAAATATATATATCGACTAGACATTTTCCGTTCAACCAAAATATTGGCTTCAAACTACCATATCTCTTGCTTGTTTCTATACATAACTTTTTTTATTACAACATGGTTACTCAAAGTCACCACCATGTATTGTATTCTTTTTTTTTTTAATATAAAGGAAGTTCGGCAATAGCCTACTCTCCCGGACTTGAATTAAATTAAGAAACAAAGGTACAAAAGGAGGGGACTAGTGCCCACGGGACCCCCCAAATCCCACAAAGCAGGGGAAGCTAGGTTGATTCCTAGGTCGCGGTACAAAGGAGGTTGATCACCCTCTCGTCGCCCTCATGCGGGACCCACTTGGGTTTGAGCTTGTTGTTGATCAAAAGGAGGACTTGATGATGCCTGAAGGGGGGGGACTTCTTACTGTTGACAATCCTTTTGCCAAGGAGGAATAGAGATTTTTCAATCGACCACTCCCTGGGGGGGTCGCCGAAGTTGAGAGCACATCGCTCCCGCCAAATTTTCCACAGGACTTCCCCTCTGATTGCGTTCCAGAGAGCCGCAGAGCATCCAATCGCTTCGCCCAAAAGGACTTGTTTCCAGCTAAGCTGTTTCTGAACTCTGATTTTCAGTCCAACCATCTGCCAGATTCTGTAGGAGTTGGGGCAAGTAAGGAAGATGTGTGGGACATCTTCGATTGCACGGTGGCAGCGTTTGCACCACGGGGGGGTCCCACAAATCTTGCTTGCCTTATGGTTAGTCCAAATTCCGCGATGAAGAATTTGCCATAAGAGGACCGACTTCTTAACCTCTATAAGTGGGTGCCAGATACCCATGAATTTCATGTCCCACCGCAGCCGCGTCCAGGACAGGGACCACTTCTTGTTGAGGCTGATCTGGAGATCAGTCGTTTCTTTGATGTTCGGGATTTTGAGTAGGCTATTCCCATTGTGCCATTTGAGACCACGCGCGTTCGGAGCATCGTGTCCCATGAGAAGGCGGGTTTTGCAACGATCCCAAGCGAGGCATCTGCTTTGCAAGGTGTTCCATTCTTCGTAGGAGATGTTTATGCGAGGGTCGATATCCTCGTAGTTGATCCAACTGTTGGTGTCATGTTTCCAGAGGTGTTTCCATTTTTTGAATCCTTTGTTCCATAACTTCTTGGCATTTTGAATGTTCCACGGCTCCACACTCCGGATGCCATGTATCGGAAACCATATAGAGTCGTTTTGTCTGATTTCGGCCGCCCACTTCCAGTCCTCACTGATTCTTGTGAATCTTTTGACTTTATTCCATCCCTTCCACAGAGAGCATACGAGAGTGGAGCCTTTCGGGAAGACAGGTATCGGGGAGAATAGCAGGGTCATGATGTCAAGGTTCTTCCAGTTCGGGGACCCCGTGAGGGCCAACTCATTTTTGTTTCTGAAGATCAGCTTGGCCCACGAGGCCTCCCTATTGCACCAAGCTTTAATCATCCATTTGGCCGCCAGTTTGTTAGCCATGCATCCAATGTCCAAGATGCCAAGCCCCCCGCTATCTCTAGGGCTGGCGCAGATGGCCCATTTGATTTTGGGCACCCCCCTTCTGTTATGGTCACCCGTCCAAAGAAAGTTTCTGCAGATGCTATTCAGTTTGGACAGGCCTTGCTCATTCGGTCTCCAGCAAGAAAGAAAATAGATGGTAGACGAGAGGAGGAACGTGTTGATCACCATTGCCCGTCCAGCGAGATTGATTTGCATACCTCTCCAGTAGTTGAGCTTGTTTTCAAGTTTGGCCATCACCCAGTTCCATCGCTGCTCCATAGAGACGCCAAACCCCAAGGGGATCCCAAGCAGCCGAAATATTTGGCCCTGCGGAATGATTTGACAGCCATGATCAATGAGAAGGCTAGGTTGATGTCCCACAATGGCCCTAAAGGCGGTCTTATTGTGGTTGATTTTGGATCCAGAGGCCTCACAAAATGTATCAAGACACCTCCAGAAAGTCTCCAGGCTGGAATTATCATTGTGAACGAACGCGTTCATATCGTCAGCAAAAAGTCTCATGATGATTTGACTGTGGTCGTGAGGAAGCTGAAGACCTTTGATATTGCCAGCCTCCACATGGTGAGCCACAAGTCCACTCAGCCCCTCAGTGGCGATGGCAAAGAGAAGGGGGGCAAGAGGGCACCCTTGTCTAATAGATCTTTTAAGATGGATCGCCTTCGAAAGTTTGCCGTTAACGTTGATTTGGGTCGTTGCGTTGCCGAGAAGGGTCGCGATCATCTTAGTGAATTTCTGACTACATCCGAGGTCTTGGAGCGACTGCAGAATATAGTCCCATTCAAGCCTATCGTAGGCTTTGTCAAAGTCGATCTTGAGGAAGACCACATCTTGATTAGACTCATTTGCAAATTGGATACCTTCCCAGATATCCAAAATGGTTTCCAGGATGGACCTGCCTTTGATGAAGCCTTTTTGGTCCTCACTAAGCCAAGATCTCAGGTGGCACGCAAGTCTATTGGCAATGACTTTGGCGACGATCTTGTATCCTGTTTGAAGCATGGTGATTGGCCGCCAGTTCTCGATTCTGTTTTTTTCCCCCTTCTTGTGGATCAGCTTGATAATACCATTATTTATACAAGAAGGAAGAGCACCAAATTTAAGCGCTTCTTGCCAAACCAACCGAAGAGGAGTGGCAACCACCAGCTTGAAGGATTTAAAAAATTCATTAGTGAGACCGTCGGGTCCCGGGTTTTTACCGAGAGGGAGGGCATCAATGACCTCAATGATTTCTGCTTCCGAGATCGGGGCATGAAGCAGGGAGTGGAGGTTGGGCGGTATTCTCCGGGGGGAAACCCTAGAAATGGCAGCCATGCAGTCCCTTCTGTGGTGGGAGAGGGGGTTCGAAGTTCCCAGGAGTCTCGTGAAGTGCCCTTCGATGATGCCAACATTATCTTCTTCCGACTTGCATACATTGCCATGTGGGTCAAGCAGTAGGGGAATCGTCTCTCTGTTGTGTTTCCTTTTAAGGATGTTGCACATCTCCTTGGTGGGTTTGTCGGCTTTTCCAGCCCACCACTCCTTGAAGAAGATTTGCAAGTTTTTCCTTTGAATTTCTTCTTCGTATCTCAGCGCCGCTCTGATTTTTCGGAGACCTTTCTGGGCTTGGTGTTTTCCTTTGATTACTTCCTCCTCGAGTCGCCAGAGTCTGTGGTAAAGCGCTTCCCTACGAGCCCGCCGCACTGCCTCGAGCGTCTTCTTAGTTCTGATCATGATCTTACGAGACTTGTCGACCGCACTTCTCCAGCACTTGGCTGGGGCCAGGCCAGAGGCGAACGCCACCTTCCACACATCTGCAATCTCTTGATGAACGGAGGGGAGAGAGAAGGTGGAAGCGTTGGCATGGAACCACGGAGCCTTGTGGGTCAAGTTGGAAGGTCGAAAAGTGATAACGATCGGGTAGTGATCAGAGATGGTGAGGTCAGTACGTTGCGTGATGGAGGGGTGGCCCCACCGATGAGTAAAACTCTGGGAGATGTAGCATCTATCAAGTCTAGCTCTCCGCAGATCCTCGCCCGCCTGGAGATTCGACCAGGAAAAGCCATTCGAGTCTTTGAATTCGACCAGATCTAAGTGGAGTTTGGTCATGTCCCACGTATCTTTCTCCCGACTGTCGATGACCCTGCCCTTGCCCATCCATCTGTCCGAAGGGTCCTCCACCATGTTGAAGTCTCCACAGATAAGCACATTGTGGGGAAGCGAGTCAAGAGAAGCCCAAGTGTTCAGCCTCTCCCAATCCCCGTTAGGGGCGTACAAAGAGACCATAGTAGCACAGAGGGGAGCGCCAAAAGAAACCGCGATCCAGCGGTGATTTACATCTTCAATGGAGATCTCAAGCTTTTCAAGCCAGGGTTGTTTAACACCGATAGCCGTTCCACCGGATCCCCGCTGGTGCTTTGTTGGGATCCACTCGTGGGCCGAGGAAATCTGCCTGAGCCGTTTCAGAAGGTCATCCCCGTCAGATTTAATCTCTTGAATGCATATAATGTCTGGTTTTAAGCTAATGTCGCGGAGCCATTGACCAATGATGGCCGCTCTTGAGGGGTCGGTTAGCCCCCTAGCATTTAACGAAATGACAATCATTTTTGTGTTGATCCCTCTTTGCGGGAGGGAGCCTTGTCCTTTCTTCTCTTGGCTTCATCTTTCTTTTTTGCTGGGATCTGATCCCGACTTAGAAATCGATTCTTATGAGGGCTTTTCCAGGGTAACTCCAAAGGCTGTTTCCCTTTGCGGGATGCCTCCCGCTGAGGAGAATTGGGCCCCGTGCTCAGCATCGTTTCCGGGATCGTCGATCCAATGATGGAACTTTCACTGTCCATGTTGTCTTCATTATTAGTAGTGAAACCATCTTCTTTGCTTGTAGTGTAGCCCTCCTGGGGGGTTTCTTTGTTGTCAGGGATCTCTAGGGCTTCATCGTAGTTGTCTACCTCAGGTGGCTTTCCTCCTGGGTAGTCGAGCTCGTTGATCTCCTTTCCAAGATTGCAATACAAATTGTTGCGTGGGGTAATTGGCAGGTTGTTCCTCTCGTCGTTGGCCCTCGGACTTCTTTTCCTTCTTCTTCTAACTTCAGTAAATCCTTCGGCGTCAGCTTGTGGTTTGAGGGGGCCCTTGCCTTCCCCATCCTTGGTCAGGTGGGTCAAGTCATCAGAGTTGTCTTGAGCGGTTTTGGAGGCTTCTTGCCATCGCTTGTTTTTTTGCCTGAGAGGGCATTCTTTAATCCTGTGACCTTGCTGGCCACAACGAAAGCACGCGTTGGGGAGGTTTTTGTAAGTGATATCCTGCTCCCAAACATCTCCTTCTCCCATGTCCACTTTGATCGTTGTTGGAAGTGGCGAGCTGAGGTCGGCCTCGACGCAGATTTGTGGGTGCCATCTAGCATTGAACGAGTGTCTTGCACCCTCATATATGAGACCACCAATGTCTTCGCGTGAAGCCAGCGGCTTGCCGATGGGTGAGACTATGTCCCACACGAAGTTGTACAGGAAGTATGGGAGGTTTGGGAGCTCAACCCAAAGAGGGTACCGGAGTGATTTCGATTTGTCGGGGGTAAAGTCCGGGGACCATCTGAATAAGCACAGGGTCGTCCGACCGAGCTGCCAGGTGCCAACGCTTAGGGCTTGGAACGCCATCTCTTCATTTTCAAAGACAAGCAGCATGTGGCTTGCTGGTAAGAACTGACATTTGCTGACTATTAGTCCTCGAGGGAACCACTCTTTTCGAAGCCATTGTCGCACGATTTCGAGCGGAGGCCTAGGGCCAAACACTTGGCCGACGAGGCAGACTTTCTTGAGCTCCTCCTGAGCAGACAGAACCGCGGGTCTACTGAGGGACACAACGGGGGATTCAGCGCTTTCGGATGCCCTAGGGGCAGCACACGACCCCCCCTCCAACAGAGCGGCCAGGAAATTGGTCTCCTCAGGGGGAGGGACCCGATTGCTTTTCACGAGGGAGGAAGAAGCCACCTCCATGGCCAAAGGTGCACCACTATAACTTTCTAAACCCCAAGGCAGGCCCCGCCAATAGGGGAGGATCTGACCGTAGTCCAGGTAGAAATCGAGGCCAGCCCCCCCAAAAACCAAGAAGCCCGAGTCCCCTCTTCGACCGCTTCCCTTATTTCTTTTTCTCTTTCTCTTTTTTCTTTCTTTCTTCTTTTTCTTTTTTTTTTTTTTTTTTTTTTTCTCTCCCTTTCTTCTTTTTTTT
This sequence comes from Ceratopteris richardii, assembly GCA_020310875.1. Lineage (NCBI taxonomy): Eukaryota > Viridiplantae > Streptophyta > Polypodiopsida > Polypodiales > Pteridaceae > Ceratopteris > Ceratopteris richardii. The sequence goes on from CM035406.1 coordinate 26,414,404, forward strand.
TCTTTCCTTTCTTTTTTTTTTTTTCTCTTCTTTTCTTCTTTTTTTTTTTTTCTTTTTTCTTCTTCTCTTTTTTTAAAAAAAGGCTCCCTTACGACCTCAGAGCTGCGGTTGGCGGGTTTCGAGGGGGGCCAGAGCGCGGGCAGCAGTAAATGTCGCCTCCCCCCAATATGGAAGAAGCCACGTGGCCAGCAGACGCGCGCAAGACGTGGGGCCAACGCGCCAATCAAGCAGGTATCGCCGATCGCGGGGTCCTTGTCTTAAAATGGAGGGGTGAGCCCGCGTGGTCTGTCACATCCGATAGTCGCCGGAGCCGCAGGTGTCGCCGGGCACGAGGCCGATCGGGTGTCGCCGGCCGTCACAAACAACGCCGCAGGTATCGCCGGAATCGCCGCAGGTATCGCCGGGTTCGCAAGTATCGCCGGAGCCGCAGGTGTCGCCGGGCACGAGGCCGATCGAGTGTCGCCGATCGTTACAAACAACGCCGCCGGTATCGCCGGATTCGCCGCAGGTATCGCCGGGTTCGCAAGTATCGCCGGATTCGCCGCAGGTATCGCCAGATCCGCAGGTATCGCCGCAGGTATCGCCACAGGTATCGCCCTTGAGCCCGATACTTGGCTTGGAGCCGATCGCAAGGAGCACGATCGAGGGTTCCGGTCGTGTCGACACCTCACCCCTCAACCCAAAGGGAGGGGGAGGCGGTCACGATGGAGCCCGATCGCGATGCACGAAATCCGAGGGTGACTCGATGCAGTACCTCCCGGAACACGATACCTGGAGCCGAAAGAGCACGAGCCTTTGAGTCCGCGATACCGGGAGCCCGCCCGTCCGACACTTGGCTTGGAGCCTTGTCTCGTTCAGATACTGTGTTCCGCCATAGCTCACGCGCATGCTTATCTCCAGAAGTCGGCGTAACTAGAATTGCTGCTCTCTGGAGTCCTTCAACCAAAGACCTCCATAATAATGTTTATGTGGAAGTCAGATATACACGAACTGCGCAGAAGGTCGCCATAGCCGCAGAGCTCAGTTCCGTCTAAATGAAGTAGAAGGTTCTAATGAAGTAGATGGTCGTCTCTGTCAAACTGAACTGCGCAGAAGGTCGCCATAGCCTACTAAAAAGTCAATGCCGCCATTGTTGAAATTATACTTTAGATTGTATTGTATTCTTTTGGATAATGGTCCTTACGTTCCTCTTAATGCGGGGAAACTTTTTGATTACACTTTCCTCCAAGTTCAAGCTTTGTTAGAGACGAGAGAATCGTGAAGTATTCATGTCCTTATCAAATTCTTCTATCAGACATAGTTCCTTGCGAATGGAAATACTGTATGCATCTCGTTCTGAAGTTGAGTGCATCTTCATGCGGCCTTATTATTCTACCTCTTACAATGACTGTTTCTAGTTCCTTAAGATCTTTGTATCGAACCATTTTCGTGTTCTAAATTAGTATTAGTTCCAACATTTTCGTGTTCTAAACTAATATCAAGGTCCGGCCTTCCATTCTCAGATCTGAAAGGGAATGGATTGAATTTAAGTTCAAACACCTCCCGGAAAGGAACTCATGTTATGCTTGCCATCACCTGTGACAGATGAATCACAAGACTTGTTCGTATATATTTATCAGGCAGCCCGCAGATATCGAACTCCACATGAAGTTTTCTTCACTGTTGTTTTGAAGTAGCAGAAGGGCTCCGAAAGCCTGACCAGCAGTAACAAACGATCGGAGGTAGTTGTAGTATGCCTTTAAACACTGTTCTTTGGAGAACCAGCAAAGAAAAGTTGATCAAACAAAAACATGAACGAAAGGCCTTTGAATATTGAACATCCGTTGTGGCATCAGTAATGAGAGAATGGTATAGAAGTTCAGCTAGCTGTGAACTAGATTGGGCTGCTGCATCACTTTATTCTTGAATCATCAATAAGAACAGATTTACATTTATATTGCCCTCATGAATTTGAAACTTACACCCTGTGAAACTGAAACTTACACCATGTCTGCTTGCGTGTGAGGCACATTGAAGCGAGTGAGAGTCCACATGTCCAGATAAATAGCCACTAACACAGGCCAAGCGAGGTTTTGGATTGCAACTACCTGCCAAACAAATACAGTGATCGAGACATGACCTATCCAATGCTTATTTGAAAATAAAGAACCAATCATTAAGCATATTGAACAACATTAATCCAGTGTTGATTTGTACAGTCCAGTGATTTAGTTTAAATTATAAACCCGATAATTAAAAATGAACAACATTAATTTAGTGTTGATTCGCCTGTAGAGCTTAAATGAAAAAAAGTGCAAAATACAAAGATAACCGATTAAGCTAAACCTGTGAGAAGCTTTGTTGTTCAATAGTTTATGCAGCACAAACACACCCATCACAGCATCTGATGATTGTAATCCATGCCATCGCTTTGAAAGTTAAAACCCAATGGAAACGAATGCAAAGAAACCTAAGGAATTGTTCTACTACACAGAGAGAGTGGAACAACCTGATATTGCTGTTTACATGCCAGTAAAGCGCATTAAAACCGCCAAATTCAGAAAAATTGCAGCTAACACAGATCACACAGAACTTTGGATTGGCATTTACTGGTGTACAATCAGTTGTAATGTGACATTGCATAGCATCCTTTTAAGCGGGTTTTTTTCTATACATTTTTTAATTTAGTAAAATTAAGGAACAAAATGACAGAGATGGGAAAAAGATAAAAGGAATACACTTGGCGAATCATAAACCCGTGCGAGATCTGAATGTCAGCATAATAGGAGGCACGGAAAGCTTGGAATGAAATATATGAGCACACCCTCGTAGTCAGTTGAGAGCCTGACGCCAAACGTAGTTTTAAGTATGTTCATCTGGCGGAGTGCAGATGAGCGCGGAAATTCTCATATTGTAGATGTAAAATGTGGTCTATTGCCTCCATGTTGACATTCGTGGTCTTGGAAAACTTTAGCATGTCCTGAAAAGCGTTCACAAAGTCTGTAGAAGATTTTTGAGAGGGAGGACTCGACTTGTGAATGTCTGTAGTGGAAAGCTGGGAGGAGAAGGAAAACAGCGAAGCAGACTGGAAGGAGGAGGACAGCGAAGAAGAAGAACGGGAGAGAACAGCCATTGTTCAAGTCCAATGAGGTCCAGAACGATTCGTGCAGGTAAGCCTAAGAGATGGACGATGGTGTAGAGAAGGACGATGCAGGAGGGCCATGCGGGAGGCAGATGCAGGAGGCAGGTACTTCCTCAATAGAACGAGAGCAAATATTGTGGTATGAGCTTTTCCTTCGCTGAAGTCTATCCATTTGACCATTTGACCGTATCGCCATAGACGTTGAAATACGCGAATGTTGGAAATCAATAGAATCTACAAATCATAAGGATTATCTATGTGGATATTGATCTTCGTAATTTCTCTTAGAAACTAGAATCTACAAATATTATCTTATTTCAATGACCAACATTGATATGCACAATGGACCTTGTTCCTAATACAACATCCATTCAAACAAAGGGTTATGGAACAAAGGGTTCAAACAGTGGAAACAGCTCTGGAAACAACAGACCAGCCAGTGGATTAGGTTCGAAGATTTGGATCCGAGACTTAGCGTTACCTTTGAGGAATGGAATCTTCTTCAAAGCAGGTGCTTAGCCTGGGACCGCTCAACTACCCGCCTTCTCTGCGGTCAGGATCTTCCTTGCTCGGAGGGCCTCAAATGGAGCAATGGTAAGAAGCTTTCCAGAATCCCGAACTTCAAAGGGGATTTGGATGTTCACCACACCCTTAACAAGAGATGGTGCCTTGCTTGGACCAAACTTCGGTGGGAGCTAAAATTCATGTCTCTTTGGCACCCCCTAATTGAGGTCAAAAAGTCCGTTCTCATGTGGCAGGTCTTGCATAAAGGAATCTGGACCAATGCAAGGGCTAACAAAATCTGTGGTGTGCCGCCATGGTGCAAGCGTTGCCATCGGTGCATCGAAGACTTAGCTCACCTGTTCTTTGACTGCCCCAAGTCCCGTGTTATCTGGCATCACGTGTCCCGGGTTTTGAGACTCACGAGTCAAATCAACTGGCAACAAGTGATGTTGGGTGAGGCGATCGGATGCTCATCGAGGCTGTGGAATGCCATCAGAGGTGAGGCTCTCTGGAAGATTTGGAGAGAACGCTGTGCCGTCAATTTTGGCCAAACTCCTAAGGAATGGTCGATCGAGAAATCCTTGTTTCTCCTTGGTAAAAGAATCTCCCGAGTCAAGAGATCGCCACCGTTTAGACATCACTGTATTTATCTCCTCGAAAACAACAAGTTGAAACCTAAATGGGTCCCACATGAGGGTGATGGTAATGTTATCCGCCTCATTTGTAATGCCCTGTAGCTTGCCATACTCCTCCCCTGCGTTGTGGGATTTGGGGGGTCCCATGGGCACTAGTCCCATTCACTTGTAACTTTTTCTCTTTATTATAATTAAAGTCCGGGAGATTAGGCTAAGGCCGAACTTCCTTTATTTAAAAAAAAAAATACAACATCCATTCAGCACATTCCTCCTTCCCAAAGGCTTCGGCTGAATTCTACATACCTTGTATACAATCGGTCGAAGCACTTTCTTTAACTTGTCAAAGTGATTGGAGAGCTTCCTCTAATGCCTGAGTTGGTTATCTTAGGTTTCCATAATCATGAAAAACATACTAATATATTTTGGTGGTGATGTGGTAATTGCCATGACACCTATTTCCCCACCTTGTATATATATCATAACCCTAAAGAGCCACTTATCTTAGAGTCACTTATCTTGGTACATTATATAGATAGTAACACACGCTATGTCGTGCTCCCAAGCATCTTGTCTTTCTCATCTTGTTTCTTTGATTTGTTGATCCCTAAGCTCCAATAATTGGTATCATGCAAGGTCATTGCTTCCTCGTGTGCATCTTTCGCACACCTTTGGCCACTATCTCATATCATTATGAGATTGCTGAGTAGACTCTCAGTGGTGAGTTCTTCAAAATAAATAATTTATGATATTTTTATGCAACATTCAGTATTTGTATTGAACGTTTTTCAGAAAGAATCAAAATTCTACATCAAGGTATAGTCATTGTCCATAGATCAAAAATGTGTTTTGCATGATGACTATTGATGATAAGTTGGATGGAGTTCCAAGTATCGATTATGGGCATACATGATGCAACATATATTGGTTGCAAAGGGATTATGGAATATTATATAAGGTGTTCGGATTTATCATGATATAGCTATAGATGTTTAAAATGTTGGTGGTATTTAGGATGTTGCATGTTCAAGTTCTCATGTAGTTCCCATCTCAAGATCCCTTGCAACTCCAAGTTTGATGATATTAGTACTCCACCAACATCCTCAACTATTGTACAACAATTTTGATGGGATGGAAGAGATTCAACAAGGGATCCTATTATTCCTCATTTCTCCTCATGCAAAACAAATAAGAATGCTTGGGATACTCATGAAACACAACGTTGAGCAAGGAATGAGGGTTGTGTTGCTTACACTTGGTGCTTTTAGGCATTGCTAATAACTTTGGGTGTGGAACACGCACAACTTGTCAAATTCTACACTCTTCTTCCTAATCAATAGGCATATAGAAAATGAAGAATGGGCATTTATTACACAATAAAATTATGATCCACCAACACATGATCATTGTATGTGAGTTGTGACTCATATGTTTTGACTTACTATGCGAAATATCAGTGGACACATTATTAGATCCATCTATTCTACTAGATGGACAAGCACAACTAATTGTCAAATTCTACACTCTTTTTCTTAAGCAATAGGCATATAAAAATGAAGAATGGGCATTTAGTACACAATAACATTATGATCCACCAATGCAGGATCATTGTATGTGATACTTGAATAGACATCTCAAGAGCTTCTTACGTTGTCATTGATACATCTACTCATTCTTGCTCTACAATTTGATTACTTCAAAAGTACTACAAAATATTGATGTTTTTAAATCATTTTGATGTGATACCTTGAGCTACATACTTATTTTCATAAATTGCAAAATGTACCCATATGTCACTATTTGTATCCTAAAACATGTTTCCTGTAGCAAAAAGATGCTCTTTATTCCGAGCTGCATTTCCTTCATAGCAATGTCCACACCATTAGCATTGTATTATGGAGACTGTTCTACCCATGAATAGGCGCATATGAAAATTATTTCCCCTTTCCTATAATACTTGCTTTTGTGAAGAACTCTATATCTACAAAAAAGTGAACATAAGTTCATATCCAAGAAATATCTACAAAAAGGAAAACATAAATCCGTATTTTAACATATACTTTCCACAAAACGTATAACTTAAAATATATAAAAATCATTTTGATTCTCTCTTTTAAAGCTTTCAAATTTATTAATCCTTGTATATATCTATCTATCTATTTACATTTCTATCTCTTTATATAATCAATATTTACTTATCAATGTTGCAAATCAAACTATCACAATAGCTTTTAGATCACAATCGTTCTTTACTCATAATCATACACACATAAATAGAGACATACAAATGCACATACAATTGTGAAGTAAGAATCAATGTTGAGTTAGACAATCGCAACAGATGTTAACTCACAATTATACATGCGCATACACGTACGCATACTATTGTGAAGTAAGAATTGATGTTGAGTTAGACAATCACAATAGACTTTAACTCACAATCATACACACACATATGCATAAACATACTACTGTGATGTGAGAGTCAATGTCGATTCAAACAATCACAATAGATTTTAACTCACAATCATACACAAACACACACATACTATTCAGAAGTAAGAATCAATGTTGAGTCTTATAACCATAATAGTTTTTAACTGACAAGCATACACACATACAAATACACACTATGGTGAAGTAAGAATCAATGTTGATTTAGATAATCACAATATATTTTAACTCACAATCATATACTCACGTAGAATTTCTTGCAAAGCAGTTGTGGATACCTTTGTGGGAACTTTAGATGTTGGATATCTAACATGTAGACTGGTTGAAGTAGTCCAACATATTGCGTTATGCAATTGGGATTGTGGAATCGTTAAAAGTACTACATTTTTGAATATTAGTGAGCAAAGACAAGCATTCGTTACAACAATATCATATCAAAGATTGATTGGATGTGTATTAGCACATCATGTCCATTGAAATGTCAGATGTGTTCCCACCCATAATCAAGATATCACTGATAGAATCGCTAATAACTTGGTAGCATCGTTGCGACCAATACATTTAAGATCCCCATTGACATGAAAAGTTGTTTATTGGGTTTTTCAATTTTGTGATGGATGGAGCATTCCTTAAAATTGATAAGAAGGTGAACTTTGGAGGTACCTAATACAAAAGTTTCCCTACAATTTATGTTTGTTAGCTCCACGTGAAAATAGATATCCCATACTCTACATTTTCCCCCAAATTTGGTTACCCAAAACCCTTCTTTTCTTCCTTCCTAATTAGAGTTTTTACAAAATTTGAAATTAGTCACTACCCAAGATTGGGGCTTTGGCACTATTTCTCCCCCATTCGACTCCTATGTCGGCTTGCTTATAGTTTGAAGGTCGGAAAACTGTCCCGTAAACGAGAACTTGCTCACAAATCTAGCGTATAAAGGCACTTGTGTATTCTCCAGAGAAGAAGAGTGAACCCTCTCTCTCGCTCTCTCTCAAACACACACACACACACCTCCATAAATGCGCATGGCTGAGGAGAAAGAATTCACTCAACTCTCTCTCTCTCTCTCTAGGATGGTGGCATAGCAAATTACCTCGAGATGATGATTGAACTCTACTCATGTGTAGACACATCCTTCAAGTCGATACACATAGCTCTTCCATGATTTCCGAAATCTCCTCACGAATGATTCTCATGAATCCCTTCAGAATAACCTTTCTATTCCTATGAGAAATGTATGCATTTTTTGCACAAAAGGAGAAAATAAACTACATAGTCGATCCAATAGATCCAATAGTGCATAGGAGCTGAAATGAGCTCAAGTCAATTTTTGAGCTGCACACCACGAAGCAATGACCTACTATGATACCAATTATGGGAGTTTATAAGTTGCTAAAGCGAATCAATATTCACATTCATTGAATTATTACGTTATACGACCATGGTAGCTGCATATAATCTCTCTCTAGAGAGAGAGAGAGCCATAGCAATGCAAATGTAGGAATGAGAAAATAGAATAGAAATCTTGTATGGGCATACCAATGTTGGCCATTTAAAAAAGGTGATCTTTGTAGATTCTACATTCAAAGAGAAATTACAAAAATCAATATCCACATAGCTAATCCTTGTGATTTGTATATGAAGGGAAATGGAAGAAAACTCATATCCGTAGAGCCGATCGATTTCCAAATATCTATAAATACATTGTGGTTCTCGACAAGTAACATTGAAGATGTTAATTTACTTTATCTCGTGTTGGAGACCTAAGGAGAAAGAATTGGCCAAAGTGGAAAGAATCTCTAGAAACTTCCTATGGACTGGGGACCCCAATAGGAGGGGGATTCCCAAAATCAAATGGGAAACTTGCATTAGCTCGAAAGACTCGGGGGGCTTGGGTATATTGGATATCACTGGATTGGCTGACAAGTTGGTGGCAAAGTGGTTTATCAAGGTTTGGAGCAATAGTGAGTCCTCTTGGGCTAAATTGATCTTCAGAAACCTGAAAGACCTTACCTTAGTTGGTCTTCTTGGTTGGAGGGACATTGGGATCCTCACGCTTTTGTTCTCCCCCCACCCGGTGTCCCCTAAAGGCTCTAGCCTCGTGTGTTCCTTATGGAAGAGTTGGAACAAGGCCAAACAATTCATCAGAATCAGTGATGACTCGAAGTGGGCAGCTCGGATAAGACAAAATAACTCTATCTCGTTCCCAATCATCGGCATTAGGGGGGTGGAGTCTTGGAACCTCCAAACTGCTAAGCGGCTATGGAACAAGTGGTTCAAACAATGGAAACAGCTCTGGAAACAAGAGACCGACCAGTGGTCAGGTTTGAAGACTTAGACCCGAGACATAGAGTTACCCTTGAGGAATGGACTCTTCTTCAAGACACGTGTTTAGCATGGGACTGCTCAACTACCCACCTTCTCTGCGAAAGGATCCTCCTTGCCTGCAGGGCCTCAAATGGAGCAATGGTAAGAAACTATCCAGAATTCCCAACTTCAAAGAGAACTTAGATGGTCATCACACTCTTAACAAGATGTGGTGCCTTTCTTGGACCAAACTTCGATGGGAACTAAAGTTCATGTCTATTTGGCACCTCGTAATTGAGATTAAAAAGTCTGTTCTCATGTGGCAGATCTTGCATAAGGGTGTCTGATATAATGCAAGGGGCAACAAAATTTGTGGTGTGCCTCCATGGGCAGCTCGGATAAGACAAAATAACTCTATCTCGTTCCCAATCATCGGCATTAGGGGGGTGGAGTCTTGGAACCTCCAAACTGCTAAGCGGCTATGGAACAAGTGGTTCAAACAATGGAAACAGCTCTGGAAACAAGAGACCGACCAGTGGTCAGGTTTGAAGACTTAGACCCGAGACATAGAGTTACCCTTGAGGAATGGACTCTTCTTCAAGACACGTGTTTAGCATGGGACTGCTCAACTACCCACCTTCTCTGCGAAAGGATCCTCCTTGCCTGCAGGGCCTCAAATGGAGCAATGGTAAGAAACTATCCAGAATTCCCAACTTCAAAGAGAACTTAGATGGTCATCACACTCTTAACAAGATGTGGTGCCTTTCTTGGACCAAACTTCGATGGGAACTAAAGTTCATGTCTATTTGGCACCTCGTAATTGAGATTAAAAAGTCTGTTCTCATGTGGCAGATCTTGCATAAGGGTGTCTGATATAATGCAAGGGGCAACAAAATTTGTGGTGTGCCTCCATGGGCAGCTCGGATAAGACAAAATAACTCTATCTCGTTCCCAATCATCGGCATTAGGGGGGTGGAGTCTTGGAACCTCCAAACTGCTAAGCGGCTATGGAACAAGTGGTTCAAACAATGGAAACAGCTCTGGAAACAAGAGACCGACCAGTGGTCAGGTTTGAAGACTTAGACCCGAGACATAGAGTTACCCTTGAGGAATGGACTCTTCTTCAAGACACGTGTTTAGCATGGGACTGCTCAACTACCCACCTTCTCTGTGAAAGGATCCTCCTTGCCTGCAGGGCCTCAAATGGAGCAATGGTAAGAAACTATCCAGAATTCCCAACTTCAAAGAGAACTTAGATGGTCATCACACTCTTAACAAGATGTGGTGCCTTTCTTGGACCAAACTTCGATGGGAACTAAAGTTCATGTCTATTTGGCACCTCGTAATTGAGATTAAAAAGTCTGTTCTCATGTGGCAGATCTTGCATAAGGGTGTCTGATATAATGCAAGGGGCAACAAAATTTGTGGTGTGCCTCCATGGTGCAAGCAGTGCCATCAATTCACCGAAGATTTAGTTCACCTTTTCTTTGATTGCCCCAAGTCCCGTGTTATCTGGCATCACTTGACACGAGTTTTGAGACTCACGAACCAAATCAATTGGCAACAGGTGCTCCTGGGTGAGATCGTTGGCTACTCATCAAGGCTGTGGAATGCCATCAAGAGTGAGACTCTTTGGAAGATTTGGATGGAACGATGTGTTGTCAACTTTGGACAAACCCCAAAGGAATGGTCGATTGAGAAATCCTTGTTTCTTCTAAGTAAAAGAATCTCCCGAGATAAGAGATCTCGAACGTTTAGGCACCACTGCATTTATCTCCTCGTTGATAACAAGTTGAAACCCAAATGGATCCCGCATGAGGGAGATGACAGATTTGTACGCCTCATTTGTAATGCCCTCTAGGTTACCGAACGTGTCCCCTGCATTGTGGGATTTGGGGGGTCCCATGGGCACTAGTCCCATTCACTTGTAATTTTTCTTCTTTATTTTAATTAAAGTAAGTGAGAATAGGCCAAGGCCGAACTTCCTTTAAAAAAAAAAAAGATGTTAATTCAATTCTTTTCGAATTCTAGCAATTACATCATTCGCGTATTTCAACGTCTATGAGGATATGGTCAAATGGGAAGCAGGTTGGTGGACCCTCCCTTGGATAGATTCAACGAAGAAAAAGCTTCTTAACCTGCGCTCGCCGCTTACGGATGGAGGCGGTAGACGCACTCCCAGCCCTCATAGCACAATATTTGCTCTCATTCTGTTGAGGAAGTACCTGCATCGTCCTTCTCTACAGCATATTTCCATCTCACAATTACCTGCACGAATCGTTCTGGGCCGCATTGAACTTGAACAATGCCTGTTCTCTCCCGTTCTTCTTCTTCTCTGTCCTCCTCCTTCCCGTCTACTTCGCTGTCTTCCTTGTCTTCCCAGCTTTCCACTAAAGACATTCACAATTCGAATCCTCCCTCTCGAAAGTCTGCTACAGACTTTGTGAACGCTGTTCATTTTCAAGTACGTAACCGCTTGCGGCGCCGCTTGATGGGAGCGGCGTTTCGGTGCTTGAAAGAATGGTTTTTGCGTATTGGGAGGACATTGAATGCTAAGTTTTCCAGGACCACCAATGTCAACATGGAGGGTCCCGCATGAGGGCGACGAGAGGGTGATCAACCTTCTTTGTAATGCAACCTAGGAATCAACCAAGCTTCCCCTGCTTTGTGGGATTTGGGGGGTCCCGTGGGCACTAGTCCCCTTCTATTGTACCCTTGTTTCTTAATTTAATTCAAGTCCGGGAGAGTAGGCTATTGCCGAACTTCCTTTATATTAAATGTCAACATGGAGGGAATTGATTATTGGACCACATTTTACATTCAAGATATGAGAATTTCCGCGCTCATCCACATTCCGCCATATGAACATACTACATGTGCACAGGGTGGATGAGACTTAACATTACGTCTGGCGTCAGGCACTCAACATACTACGAGGGTGTGCTCATTTCTTTTACTCCAGGCTTTCCGTTTATGCTGACTTTGAGATCTCGCACGGATTTGTTATTCTACAAGTGTATTCCTTTTAGCTTTTTTCCCTCGCTCTCATTTCGTTCCTCAATCTTGTTCAATTAGAAGAATTTGCAGATAAAAATCCGCCTAAAACGTGCTCTGCAAGGTCACATTATAACTGATTGTACACCGATCATACTTTGTAGGGTCGATTTCAAACCAAGGTTCTGTGTGATCTGTGTTAGCTGCAATTTTTCTGAATTTGGTGGCTTTTGCTGGTTTGAATGCGCTTTACTGGCTTGTAAACAGCAATATCAGGTTGGTCCACTCTCTCTGTATAGTAGAACAGTTCGTTCGGTTTTTCTGCATTCGTTTCTGTGGGGTTTTAGCTTTCAAAGTGATGGCATAGATTACATTCATCAGATGCTGCGATCGGTGACTATTGAACAACCGAGCTTCTCACAGGTTTATTTTATCGGTTGTCTTTGCATTTTGCATTTCCTTTAATTCAAGCCCTAAATCAACTTTATATTAATGTTGTTCATTTTGAATTACTGAGTTTCTTATTTGCATTTTGCTTTTTTTTTTTTTCAATAATGGAAGTTCGGCCTTAGCCTACTCTCCCGGACTTGAATTCATTAAAAGGAAAGTACAAGAGAAGGAGACTAGTGTCCATGTTCATTTTGCATTTTGAATTACTGATTGTACAACTGGATTAATGTCGTTCATTCCTAATTATTGGTTCTTTATTTCAAATAAAGCTTTGGATAGGTAATGTCTTGGTCACTGTAATATTTGTTTAACAGGTAACTGCAATCCAAAACCTCGTCTGGCCTAGTGTGTCAGCGCCAATCTATCTGGACTTTCTGATTTCTACTCCTTTCAATGTGCCTCACAGGGTGTCAGTTTCAAATGCATGGGAAGTATAAATGCATTAGTCGCTGTAATGGGTAAATCTGTTCTTATTAATGATTCAAGAATAAAAATAATGCAACAGCCCAGTCCCATTGACAACTACCTGAACTTCTATATCATTCAGTTTTCAGAGACCTTTCATTCAGGTTTTGTGTTTCATCAACATTTCCTTGCTGGTTCTCCAAAGAACAGTGCTTACCTCCACTCCTTTGTAATCAGGCTTTCGGAGTTCGAAGAATACTTCAAAGCACTTCATGTGGAGTTCGATATCTACGGGTTGCATGATTCATCTATCACGGGTGATGGCAAGCATAACGTCATAGTTTTCGATTAATTTAGAACCTTCATATTAATTAAGAACACGAAAATGTTGGAAGTGATTATGAATTTAGAGCACGAATATGTTGATAATAATTAAGAACACGAATATGTTGGAAGTGATTATGAATTTGGAACAGGAAAATGTTGGAACTACTATTAATTTCGAACATTCATTGTAAGAGGACCTGATTACAGAACTACTACTACTACTACTACTACTACTATTAATTTCGAACATTCATTGTAAGAGGACCTGATTGCAGAACTACTACTACTACTACTACCTGTTGGAACTACTACTACTCGATGATCTCGTCTCTAAGACAGAATAGGATTTACCATCGTGAAGAGGAATTTAAGGACCATTATCCAAAAGAATACGATACATGATGGTGACTTTGAATAATAACCTTAAAATGAAAAAAATTATCCATAGAAACAAGCAACAGATATGGGAGTTTGAAACCAATACATGATGGTGACTTTGAATAATCAGGTTACAATTAAAAAAATAATACATCTATAGAAACAAGTAAGACATATAGAGTTGAAAGGAAAAGGTTGTATGGAACAACAAACCAAGAGCTCTAGTCGATTTATATTTGGAACACCGAGAAGTGACACACATAGAGGTAGAGAGAAATCCTCTCACAAGGAGGGAGGATGTCGAGTAAATGTTTTAACAAACCCACCAAGATAGAAAGCAATAAGTGGAAGCAAATAAAAACAAGTGTGAAGAAAGCAAGAAGATGAGTCAAAAGTAGAATATAAAATGGATGTGAATGAAATAGGAAGAGTACAACATGAAAATGGTAGATCTAGAATAAGTGCAGGGCTACTTTGTACTAAATAACAAGATATTCTCTCAATCAAATAAGCTACTTTTTCCACGACTCACTTTGGTAGGTGATTACAAAAGATTCCAAGTCATTTTGACTTTTACAAATGAGGTAAAGTGGTAAGTAATCACTAGCATATGTTCCTATGGTTCTTTATGTATGTAGAGTCTTCATGATAACTTCCAAGACAAATGTGTAGGCTTGTGATTTACACCAACAAGGAAGCCAAAGACTTATTTGAAAAATATGGAATTCGGTTATCGCTCACGACTGCTTACAATCTTGAAGCTAATGGGAAAATTGAGTGCAAACATCCTCCGATTATTAAAGCTTTGGCTAAGGCTTGTGAGGGAAAGATAAAGAACTAGCCAAATTACCTTCCCTTTGCCCTTTGGACAGACAGGATGACATACACTAGGACTACTGGATATATGCCAGTAGAACTAATGTATTGTCAGAAACCTATTTTGCCGATGGAGTCACATGCTTTAGCGTGGACTTCCTTGCCTTGGGAAGATGAGATGTCAAGAGAAGATCTTCTAGCAGTGCGGATTCTTCAACTAGAGAGAGGAAGAAATCTGGTAGAAGAAGCTGCATTTAAGCTCAGAGCATCTAGAGAGAGAAATAAGGTTGCATTTGACAAGTCCCACAGGTTAAGACCTAAAATGTTGAATGAAGGAGACTGGGTACTTGTCTATGATAGCTCATTGGATATGCAATATGAAGCTCGAAGAAAATTGGTAAAAAGATGGTTTGGTCCCTATGTGGTATGTAAAGTATTTGACAATGGAACATACTCACTTAGGGAATTAGATGGGACCAAGTTAAAGGATTTAATCACTTGGGAAGAGAGTTAAGCTCTTTAAAAGAAGAGAGAATGAGGATTATGAGACGATGATAAATGAAGACGAAGAAGAAGGAAGTGAAGAAGAAGAAAGTGGAGAAGATAAAAATGAAGATATCGATAAGGAAAATGATTAAAATGAATTATATCATAAAATAATGTATGTATATAAATATATATATATATATATATATATATATATATATATATATATATATATATATATATATATATATATATATATATATATATATATATGTATGTATGTATGTATGTATATATTAAAAACATATAGATAAATAAGAAGATATGAATCCGTTTGGATGTAATAAATAAGTAAAGTAACAAATAAACTAAATGTATGTGTTTCACTTATTCATGACCTTCTATTAATGTTAAATTTTGTTCCTTGCAGGGTACTGATAGAGATTTGTGATCAGGTTATTAATAGGAAATCTTTTAGGTTCGATTTGACTGTTTGACTATCTTAGATTCTAGAATGGACAGTGAAGATTCCAATGATACATCCATCCCAGACGGTAGCATTCCTGATAGATTTAGAGAGACATCAAGGAGTGTACCTGAAGGAAGAACCTTAGATAGTTCTTTCACATCGACTTACTTGCTCCCTACACCCGAAAATGATGAAAGAATTCCTATTGAGGAGTTTGTTAAAGATCACATTACTAGTGAGACTTTGATCTCATCGTCAAACAAAGGGAGGGTGTTCAAGTATCGAGCGGCACAGACATATGGAGAAAATGACACTTCAGTGGACCCTGAATCAAACTACATGACAGTGGACCCAACAGAACTCTTTGTTTATAGTCGCGACTTAGCGAAATATGCAGAACTTTTACAGCAACTTGCCTTGTTCCGTAGGGAACGTAAAGGGGAGGAGCCGTCTTAAAGATAAATTTAAAAGCTATGATAAACCTATGTGTAAATACAGTTTATTTTAAAAATCAAGTTAGGTTTTTTTTATGAAGAATAAAACTAGGAAAGATCTTTGGAAGTCAGCAAGGAGTCAAATACCAATGTACATAAATAAAACCAGGTAATATTTTCCTTCTGATCAATGACTATTTATATATAAACTCTTGTGAAATAATCTTCTGTTTAATGCAGGATGACCAAGTTAGAGATGTTTAAAGAAAGAATGATTGAAGACGACAAGCTCGAGTGGCTTCTGATTTTTATATTGGTGAGATGTTATTGTTTCAGTTTTCTTTTTTCCTCTTGTATGTATGTGTATGTATGTATATATGTGCATATGAAAAGACTACATGAGTTGAGCATATAACATGTAAAAGAATGCATAATTAAGATAATTAAGTAGAACAAAATTCTCCTACCACTAACAAGATTACATGTGATGTATGAGCACTGGGATTATATGAGTAAGATTAGAAGACGGATTAGAACTTTCCAGAACAAGACCTAGAAAGGTGAAGGGAAGACCTAGACTAAGTATCTGTATATACTAGTGTTTATGAGCACTTGATGAGTGAGACACTTCAACTTCTGCTCTTGATCTCTTATCTGACCTGATCTTAAGACAGATTATGTCTTGAGAAAAGAGTTCTTATACCAGCCAGCTATCTATGTGTATGTGTATGTGTCGTTGTGCGCTGCGATGAGCTAGTAGGCGGGTGGGACTACCTTGATCCAGTGATTGAGGCCATGAGCTGACGCTAGTTGTGCTATATGGCCTAACCTACATGTTGTTACACACTCATACGGGTTGATAGGTGGGTGGAGTCACTCTGACCGGGTGGTCAGAGCCACGAGCTGACATTGATTTCGTATGAGGCTGACATTGTGCATCGTGCACTATGTCGGGTCGGTAGATGGGTGGGCTAAACCTGGCCGGGTGGTCAGGTCCACGAGTCACATCCGATTTCGGCATAGGCCGATATGTGTGAATAAATAAATAAATAAAGATAAAAACAAAAATATAAAGGCTGAGCTCGGAAAAAGAATTAAAATAAAGAAAAATAGAATAAAAATAAGAGAAAAATAAGAAAAGGTCTGATGAGGGTCTGGATGATGGGAGATCAATAGGGAAGCCAGAAGCGAGTTTCATAAATCGAGTTAGTAAGGATTGGTATATGCAAATGCTTCGGAAACGCTACAAGATCTAACCGGGTCGAGCTAACGAGAGAGCTAAGAAGTTTTCGATTTATTCATGTGATTTCTAGTTTAAGTGCATTAGTGTATTCTGATATGTTGTATGGGATGTTTTTGTCTACTTTCTTCTTTTAATTTATGCCAAGACTAATGAATTTTCAGATTTCATGGATCAAGTTAAAATTTTTTTTAAGTCTTGTTTATATGCTATGACTACTTGATACTCGTTCCTGTTTGTTGTTATGTGTGCAGGTTGGTGGCGCATCTAGAGGATGCACATGTTCAAAGGGGGTGGATATGGTCGAGATGTCAAAACCAAGAAAATCCAATTAAATGCAATTAAAAAGTTCAATGGAAGGTATTCATAACTCAATTGAATTCAATGAGCGTGTCAATCATGCAGGTAAAGTAAGAAAGCAACAATCGATTGAGATGGTTGATTTCAACTCCTGACAAATTGCTTTCGTCATGAATTATTGTTGGAGATGGTTGTTTCCTAAATTGCATCTCTTATATATACCCTTTCTGTGTGCATCATGGTATTTCTATGTATGTATATCGGAGCATAACATACCAAATTTCTTTTGCATCCATGTGAATGCATCATGAGAATGTGTGTTTATACATGTTCATGTGTTTATGCATATGTGCTTAGTATTTATGATTAAATGTTAAAATGCATAAGTATTGATTTTCATACATGTGTATGCATTAATATATGTGAATGTAAGTATGTGTGCAAGTGCATATAGGTGCACTTCCATGGGCATTAGTGTGGGCACGATGTGTTCGTAAGCAATGTTCTTTCTAGTTTTTTTTCTTAGAGTGAGGAGAAGAATAGAAACGAAAGGAGAAATTTCTGGAGGAAGAGATTTCTGGGAAGCGGTACAAGAAGCAAGGCACAAAAAAAGGAAGGGGATCTGAGATGGGATGACGATTGCTAGGAAGCCGGCATGCAAAAAGTCTACAGAAGTTACTAGATTGAGGAGATTAAGGCATCGAGAAAAAGGCTTTCCTATTTTTTGGGAAGGAGTTTTTTTTGTACTACTCCTTCGTGGAATCTCGTCTGGGCCAATATTTTGAGTCCGGCGCTACGTTACCAACACTTGTCTATTGGTATATAATATACATGACAGCCCTTTATTAACACAAAAAATTTTCCTTTGTAAAAGGTCTGTCGGTCCTTTGGGATACTATGTGCTACTCTTTTGCTATGCTAAGCTGAAATTCCAGATGGTTATCATCTTCGATCACTCAGGAGCTGGAGAGAACTGTAATTTTTATGTGGGATTTTATTTAGCTTATGCAAGGGCAGAATGGAAAGAGGGGTATGTTGGCGGACTTCTAATTTGGAGGGGAAGATCGATTCGACTCTAGTTACTGACTCGTTCTTCTTCATCAAGCAATTACTACTGTTCAGTATCGTTGGACTTGTCTATGCACATTGAGAAGGGATGCGGCTTCTGACAGAGATCGGGGGGGACTTATTCTTTAAAACCTTTGGTAGAGCTGGAGTCAAGCGACGTTGAGGAATGCTCGGTCCATTACTTTTGTAGAGGAGAGACACATTGAAGGAAGTTTGGAGGCTGAGGGGAGACACATTAGATATTACTTGACACAAAGTTGTATGCTTCAGAGCTGGTCTGTTGATACAAGTTGAAAAATCCTTGATCCACCTATAGACATCTCCTTCCATTGTTGCCCAATATATGCAAAATTTCTTCAATTTTGCTACGGTTTCCTATTTTAATTGATGTTACCCTAGTGCACTGACATGTGCTTATTGCAACGATTTATAATGATCTTTGTCCACACAACAAGTTAAGATTCCTTGATCCATTCGCTTGTAAATACTCCCTGCGAGTATATGATAGTGTTGCTGGTCCTAATGAGGCAACTTCATAGCCTTTACAGGTTTCATGTGATGATGTAGATCATTCCATTTTTGATGTGGATTTACATGATGCATTTGTTGATGAGAGAGCTGATATTGAGGAGGCAAAAAATATGCCAAAATGCTTGGTGCAGACTCTGCGTGACAACAAATTAGATGAGCCTCTTTCATATGATACTCTTTTAGGCACTCATAGTGCCTCCTTTGCATCAGATTGCTATGCTATGGCTGCCTCTAGTCTCTGTGATGAGAATGAGCCTGATTCGTTTGATGAAGCACAAAATTCAAAAAATTGGATGGTTGCTATGCAATCTAAATATGATGCTATAATAAAGAATGGTACCTACTCTTTGTATGACTTGCCTCTTGGCAAGAAGGCCATTGGCACTAAGTGGGTATACAAGATGAAGCATAAGCCTGATGGAACAATTGACAGGTATAAGGCTAGGCTTGTTGCAAAGGGTTATGCTCAAGAAAGAGGAATTGATTTTGATGAGACCTTTGCACTTACTTGCCGAATGACTATCTTTCATAGCTTATGTGCACTTGCAGCTCATCATGATTGGAATGTACATCACTTGGACATTAAAACTACATTCTTGAATGCTGATTTGCATGAAGAAGTGTATGTTTTTGAGCCTCGTGGCTTTGTGCAAAAAGGTAATGAAAACCAGATGTGCAGGTTAAAGAATGTGTTATATGGTTTAGAGCAAACACCATGTGCTTGGTATGAAAAGATACATGCCTATCTGATTGTACATGGTTTTGAGAACAGTCCAATTGAAAGCACCTTATATGTTAAGTGTGTTAATGATGTGCTTCTAATCATTGTTGTGTATGTTGATGACATGCTCCTCACTGGTCCTCATGAAAAGCATATTGCTGATTTTAAGGTTGATTTGGAGGCCTCATTTGAGATGTGTAATTTGGGGCAATTGCATCATTATTTGGGCATTCAGTTTATGCAAGTTGTTGGCGCAATAGATTTGTGTCAAATGAAATATATTGACACATTATTTGCAGAGTTTTGGCTTTGAAGACTATAAACCTATTGCCACTCCTATGGAGATAGGTTTATGATTGAGTCTTCATGATGTTGGAGATGCATTTGATGTTGTTCTCTATCAGTAGACAATTGGATGCTTGATTTACTTATGCATTACCTGGCCAGATATTCAGTTTGTTGTCTCACAGATGAACAGGTTTATGCATTGCCCAGGTGTCAAGCATTGGTAGGCGGTTAAGCATATCTTTTGCTAGTTGAGTGGTACTCGGCTACTTGGATTGTTTTGTCTCAAGGGGGGAACACTACCGCCAGGTTTGCATGTTTTCTCTAACTCTCACTAGGCTCGTTTCTATGACACTCCTGTTTCCACTAGCGGCTTTTGCTTCATGCTTGGTAGCTCATAAATATCTTGGTTGAGCAAGAAGCAGCCTACTCTGGCCACTTCCAGTTGTGAGGCTAAGTATAGGGTAGCTTTCACAGTGATTATTGAGTGTGTGTGGCTCAGTCACCTTATGGTTGATTTGGGTGTTGGTCAATCTTCTGCCACGAGCATCTTCACTCATAGTCAAAGTGCATTGGCACTTGCAAAGAACCTTTTGTTCCATGCTTGCACTAAGCACATTGAG
The DNA here is from genome assembly GCA_020310875.1 of Ceratopteris richardii. Taxonomy (NCBI): domain Eukaryota; kingdom Viridiplantae; phylum Streptophyta; class Polypodiopsida; order Polypodiales; family Pteridaceae; genus Ceratopteris; species Ceratopteris richardii. Next base: position 26,434,949 of record CM035406.1, read on the forward strand.
GTGCATTTATTATTATCTAAGGGAGGGGTTCTCTGCTGGAGAGACCAGCTTGGCATATGTGCCCACGTAGGAGAACATTGCAAAGCTTTTCATGAAGGCTCTACCTAGGTAGAAGTTTGAATCTTTCCTCAAAGCTTTGGGCTTACTTTTTTTGGTGAATTGATTCCACATATCTTGTCACTTCATTATACATGAGTGCACCACATCACTCCTAAGGAAAATCAGTTATAATGTGATCTTGCAGAGCACGTTTAGACGGATTTTTATCTGCAAATTTTTTGAATTGAATAAGATTGAGGAACAAAATGAGAGTGAGGGAAAAAAGTGAAAAGGAATATACTTGTAGAATAACAAATCCATGCGAGATCTCAAAGTCAGCATAAATGGAAAGCTTGGAATGAAAGAAATGAGCACACCCTCGTAGTATGTTGAGTTCACATGTACTATGGTCACCTTGTGCACATGTTAAGTCTCATCCACCGTGTGCACATGTAGTATGTTAAGTTTGAAGCTTTTCGCAAAGTTTTTGGCTTACTTCCTTTTGTGGATTGATTCCACATATCTTGGCACTTCCTTATACATGAGTGCCAGCTCCTCGTTCACCGCATCCCTCTCAGGGGGGATTTATTTATTTATTTAGGTAGTGATGTGTGAGAACACAATAGGACCACAGGGGCACTTTTTTCCCTCTTTCGGATTTTTTTTCCCCATCTTGTATATACGTCTATTGTGCTAATGGGTGACTTATCTTTGTACATTTCTAGTGGTAATACATTTAGCATTGTGTGTTGTGCTTCAAGCTTCTCCTTGTTCCTTGTGCTATTCACAAGCTTTCGTAGATCTCAAACTCCAACATATGTGTATGTGTATGTATATTTATATGTGTGTGGATGTGTGTGTGTATGAATGTATGTGTATGTGTGTGTATGTGTATGTGTGTGTATGTGTGTGTATGTGTATGTGTGTGTATGTCTATGTGTATGTATATGTGAGTGTATCTATATGTGTGTGTATGTGTATGTGTATATGTGTGTATGTGTGTGTATGTATATGTGTGTGTGTGTGTGTGTCTATGTGTATGTGTGTGTATGTGTGTGTATGTATATGTATGTGTGTGTATGTTTGTGTATGTATATATCTGTGTATGTGTATGTGTGTGTGTATGTGTGTGTATATGTGTATGTGTGTGTATATGTGTATGTGTGTGTATGCATGTGTGTATGTATGTATTCATATGTGTGTGTATGTATGTGTGCATGTTTGTATGCATGTAAGCATATGTGTGTACACATACCTCCTTCTCTCTCTCAAGCCTTTTGCATGTGCATCTTTGGCTCTATTTATTTCTGTCTTGCATTCAAATGATGCAAACACAAATTTGCTCGGAGAAATTGATTTTCTTTTTCTTACAGATAGCATCATTTATACGACACTTTTGTGTTCAGATAGTTTGCCGGTGTTGCTAAAGTGCGATGATGTTTAACTACTGTCACATAAGTGATGTGAACCATCGCTTATGGGACAATTCACTTTTTATGTGCATCACCTTCTTTTTTTAAGCATCACATAAGCGATGTTCACCATTTTTTTTTGCTTCAATTCAGGGCATTGCTATGCCCCCTAATCTCTTCTAGTTAGAGAATATGGATTTATTGGTTCTCTTCAAGGTAGACCTAAGTAAAGAAGGGTTATTTAGTACAAAGTAGCCCTGCACTTCTTCTAGATCTACGATTTTCATGTTGTACTCTTCTTATTTCATTCACATCCATTTTATAATCTACTTTTGCATTCATGTGTTTTCTTTCTTCACACCTGTTCTTTGCTTTGTTCACACCTCTATGTGTGTCACTTCTCGGTCTTCCAAATATAAATCGACTAGAGCTCTTGGTTTGTTGTTCCATACAACCTTTTCCTTCCAACGCTATATCTCTTACTTGTTTCTATAGATATATTATTTTTTTAATTGTAACCTGATTATTTAAAGTCACCATCATGTATTGGTTTCAAACTCCCCCTATCTGTTGCTTGTTCCAATAGATAATTTTTTTCATTGTAAGGTTATTATTCAACGTCACCATCATGCATCGTATTCTTTGGATAATTATCCTTAAATTCCTCTTCATGGTAAATCGTATTCTTTCTTAGAGCCCAGATAATCTCGTTCTGTAATCGAGTCCTCTTACAATGAATGTTCTAAATTATTAGTAGTAATCGAGTCCTCTTACAATGAATGTTCCAAAATTTTCCTGCTCTAAATTCATAATCAGTTCCAACATTTTCGTGTTCTTAATTAATAGGAAATGACGTTATGCTTGGGTAGTGATGTATTTGGGTAGTGATGTGTGTGAACACACTAGGACCAATAGGACACTTTTTTT
>CM035406.1:26442326-26469826 GCA_020310875.1 Ceratopteris richardii
AAGAATGAATAGATGTATCAATGACAACATAAGAAGCTCTTGACATGTCTATTCAAGTATCACGAACTCTTTTTGAGAATAATCACGATATGTGTACTCAACTTTGTCTAGATATGTCAAGAAAGAGTGGACAAGGTGAATCTAGTAGAATAATTAATGGATCTAGTAATGTCTCGTCTAATATTTCGCATAGTAAGTCAAGACATCTGAGTCACAACTCACATAGAATGATCATGCATTCGTGGATCATAATTTTATTGTGTAGTAAATGCCCATTCTTCATGTTCTATATGTCTATTGCTTAAGAAAAAGAGCGTAGAATTTGACAAGTTGTGCTTGTCCATCTGGTAGAATAGATGGATCTAGTAATCTCTCCCTTGATATTTTGCATAGTAAGTCAAAACATCTGACTCACAACGCACATACAATGATCATGCATTGGTGGAGCATAATTTTATTGTGTAGTAAATGCCCATTCTTCATTTTCTATATGCCTATTGCTTAAGAAAAAGAGTGTAAAATTTGACAAGTTGTGCTTGTTCCACACTTAAGTTATTAGCAATGCCTAAAAACACCAAGTGTAAGCAACACAACCCTCATTTCTTGCCCAACGTTGTGTTTCATGAGTATCCCAAGCATTCTTATTTGTTTTGCATGAGGACAAATGAGGAATCATAGGATCCCTTGTTGTGCATCTCCTCCATCCCATCAAAATTGTTGTACAATAGAGGAGGATGTTGGTGGAGTACTAATATCATCAAATTTGGAGTTGCAAGAGAGCTTGAAATGGGAACTACATGAGAACTTGAACATGCAACATCCTGAACACCAGCTATATCACCTACATTTTAAACATCTATAGCTATATCATGATATATTCGAACACCCTATATAATATTCCATATCCCGTTGGAACCAATATATGTTGCATCATGTATGCCCATAATCGATACTTGGAACTCCATCCAACTTATCATCAATAGTGATCATGCAAAACACATTTTTGATCGATGGACAATGAGTATACCTTGATGTAGAATTTTGATTCTTTCTCAAAAACGCTCAAGAAAAATACTTAATGGATCTTTTGTAAACCTATAGTAGACTTGGAGATGCTTGTACTAATGAAATGAAAATTGTATGTATGTTATGCAGAAAATGACAAAATTGCCTACATAGTCAGCACAATATCCCATGCAGAGGCTGAAATGAGCCCAACTGAATTCGTGAGTTGCATAAAAATCTCATAAAATATTTATTTTGTAAATTGCCTACATAGTCAGCACAATATCCCATGCAGAGGCTGAAATGAGCCCAACTGAATTCGTGAGTTGCATAAAAATCTCATAAAATATTTATTTTGTAGAACTCATCGCTGAGAGTCTAATCACCGATGTCATAATGATCTGACATAGTTGAGTGAATTCTTTCTCCTCAGCCATGCGGATTTGTGGAGGTGTGTGTGTGTGTTTGAGAGAGAGAGAGAGAGAGAGAGAGAGAGAGGTTCACTCTCCATCTCTTCATAGATATGGAGAATACACAAGTGCGTTTATACGCTAGATTTGTGAGCAAGTTCTCGTTTGTGGGATAGTTTTCCGACCTTCTAACTATATGCAAGCCGACACACGAGTCCAATGGGGGAGAAATAGTGACAAAGCCCCAATTTTGGGTAGTGACTAATTTCAAATTTTGTAAAACCTCTAATTAGGGAGGAAGAAAAGAAGGGTTTTGGGTAACCAAACTTGGGGGAAAATGTAGAGTATGGGATATGTATAACTTAATAATTCAATGAACGTGAATATTGCTTCGTGGTGTGCATCACTGGCACACCTTCGCCCAATGTATCAGATCCTTATAAGATTTGTGAGTATACTCTTAGTGGTGATTTCTTCAAGTGTAATCAATCTCTTAGGAGATTTTCGTACTGCAGCTCAAAAATTGACTTGAGCTCATTTCAGCTCCTATGCACTATTGGATCGACTATGTAGTTAATTTTGTCCTTTTGTGCAAAAAATACATACATTTTTCATTCGCTAGTAGAAGCATTTCACGTTTTCTATAGCAATAGAAAGGTTACTGCGAAGGGATTCATGAGACTCATTCGTGAGGAGATTTCGGATGAGGTTGGGAGGTGAAATCATGCAAGAACTATGTGCATCGGCTTGAAGGATGTGTCTACACATGGGCTATCATGGAGGGGCTATGGTAAACGAATGGTTTCCGTCATCACACAATATTGGTATCAGAGTAGAGTTCAATCATCATCTCGAGGTAATTTGGTATGCCACCATCGTATACAGAGAGATAGTACAGTGAATTCTTTCTCCTCAGCCATGCACATTTGTGGAGGTGTGTGTGTGTGTTTGAGGGAGACAGAGAGAGGCTCTTCATAGATAAGGAGAATACACATGTGCCTTTATACGCTAGATTCGTGAGCAAGTTCTTGTTTATGGGATATTTTTCCGACCTTAAAACTATATGCAAGCCGACACACGAGTCTAATGGGGGAGAAATAGTGCCAAAGCCCCAATTGTGAGTAGTGACTAGTTTCAAATTTTGTAAAAACTCTAATTAGGAAGGAAGAAAAGAAGGGGTTCGGGTAAGCAAATTTGGCGGAAAATGTAGAGTATGGGATATGTATTTTCACATGGAGCTAAGAAACATAAGTTGTAAGGAAACTTTTGTATTAGGTACCTCCAAAGTTCACCTTCTTATCAATTTTAAGGAATGTTCCATCCATCACAAAACTGAAAAACCCAATAAACAATTTTTCATGTCAATGGGGATCTTAAATGTATTGGTTGCAACGATGCTACCAAGTTATTAGCAAGTCTATCAGTGATATCTTAATTATGGGTGGGAACACATCTGACATTCCAATGGACATGATGTGCTAATACACATCCAATCAATCTTTGATATGATATTGTTGTAACGAATGCTTGTTTTTGGTCACTAATATTCAATAAAGTAGTACTTCTAACGATTCCACAATCCCAATTGCATAACACAATATGTTGGACTACTTCAACCAGTCTACATGTTAGATATCCAACATGTGAAGTTCCCACAAAGGTATCCACAACCCCTTTGCAAGAAATTCTATGTGAGTGTATGATTGTGAGTTAAAATATATTGTGATTATCTGAATCAACATTGATTCTTACTTCAGCATAGTATGTGTATTTGTATGTGTGTATGATTGTGAGTAAAAAACTATTATAGTTATAAGACTAAACATTGATTCTTACTTCCAAACAGTATGTGTATGTTTGTGTATGATTGTGAGTTAAAATCTATTGTGGTTGTTTGAATCAACATTGATTTTCACTTCACAATAATATGCATATGCATATGTGTGTATGATTGTGAGTTAAAGTCTATTGTGATTGTCTAACTCAACATCAATTATTACTTCACAATAGTATGTGTATGTGTATGCGCATGTATACTTGTGAGTTAATATATGTTGCAATTGCCTAACTCAACATTGATTCTTACTGTGTATTTGTATGTCTCTATTTATGTGTGTATGATTATGAGTCAAGAATGATTGTGATCTCAAAGCTATTGTGATAATTTGATTTACAACATTGATAAGTAATTGATTATATAAAGAGACAGAAATGTAAATAGATAGATAGATACATAGAAGGATTAATAAAGTTGAAAGCTTTAAAAGAGATACTCAAAATAATTTTCATATATTTTAAGTTATACATTTTGTGGAATGTGTATCTTAAAATTAGATATATGTTTTCCTTTTTGTAGATATTTCTTGGATATGGATTTATGTTTAATTTTTTGTAGATATAGAGTTCTTCATAAAAGCAACAATTATGAGAATGGGGAAAGAATTTTCATATGCGACAATTCATGGGTAGAACAGTCTCCATATTACAATGCTAATGGTGTGGATATTTCTATGAAGGAAATGCAACTCGGAATAAAGAGCATCTTTTTAGTACACGCAACATGTTTTAGGATACAAATAGTTATGTCTTAGGATACAAATAGTGACATATGGGTACATTTTTCTATTTATGAAAATAAGTATGTGGCTCAAGGTATCACATCAAAAAGATTTAAAAACATGAATATTTTGTAGTACTTTAGAAGTAGTCAAATTGTAGAGAAAGAATGAGTAGATGTATCAATGACAACATAAGAAGCTCTTGAGATGTCTATTCAAGTATCACAAACTTTTTTTGAGAATAATCACGATATGTGTACTCACATTTGTTTAGATATGTCAAGAAAGAGTGGACAAGGTGAATCTAGTACAATAGATGGATCTAATAATGTGTCATCTAATATTTTGCATCGTAAGTCTAAACATCTTAGTCACAACTCACATACAATGATCATGCATTGATAGACCATAATTTTATTGTGTAGTAAATGCCCATTCTTCATTTTCTATATGTCTATTGCTAAAGAAAAAGAGTGTAGAATTTGACAAGTTGTGCTTGTCCATGTGGTAGAATAGATGGATCTAGTAATGTGTCCCTTGATATTTTGCATAGTAAGTCAAAACATCTGAGTCACAACGCACATACAATGATCATGCGTTGGTGGAGCATAATTTTGTTGTGTAGTAAATGCCCATTCTTAATTTTCTATATGCCTATTGATTAAGAGAAAGAGTGTAAAATTTGACAAATTGTGCTTGTTCCACACCCAAAGTTATTAGCAATGCCTAAAAACACCAAGTGTAAGCAACACAACCCTCATTTCTTGCCCAACGTTGTGTTCCATGAGTATCCCAAGCATTCTTATTTGTTTTGCATGAGGACAAATGAGGAATAATAGGATCCCTTGTTGTGCATCTCTTCCATCCCATCAAAATTTCTGTACAATAGTTGAGGATGTTGGTGGAGTATTAATATCATCAAATTTGGAGTTGGAAGAGATCTTGAGATGGGAACTACATGAGAACTTGAACATGCAACATCCTGAACACCACCTACATCACCTACATTTTAAACATCTATAGCTATATTATGATATATTCGAACACCCTATATAATATTGCATAATCCCTTTGCAACCAATATATGTTGCGTCATGTATGTCCATAATCGATACTTGGAACTACATCCAACTTATCATCGATATTCATCATGCAAAACACATTTTTGATCTATGGACAATGACTATACCTTGATGTAGAATTTTGATTCTTTCTCAAAAACGTTCAATAAAAATACTGAATGGATCTCTTATAATCCTATAGTAGACTTGGACATGCTTGTACTAATGAAATGAAAATTGTATGTATGTTATGCACAAAATGACAAAATTGCCTACATAGTCAGCACAATATCGCATTTAGAGGCTGAAATGAGCCCCCAACTGAATTCGTGAGTTGCATAAAAATATCATAAAATATTTCTTTTTAAGAACTCACCACTGAGAGTCTACTGACCAATCTCATAATGATCTGAGATAGTGGCCAAAGGTGTGCGAAAGATGCACACCAGGAAGCAATGACCTTGCACGATACCAGTTATTAGAGTTTAGGGATCAACAAATCAAAGAAACAAGCTGAGAAAGAGAAGATGCTTGGGAGCACGACATAGCGTTTGTTACTATCTAGATAATGTACCAAGATAAGTGACTCTAAGATAAGTGACTCTTTAGGGTTATGATATATATACAAGGTGGGGAAATAGGTGTCATAGCAATTACCACATCACCACCAAAATATGGAAACCTAAGATAACCAACTCAGGCATTAGAGGAAGCTCTCCAAGCACTTTGACAAGTTAAAGAAAGTGCTTCTACCGATTGTATACAAGGTATGTAGAATTCAGCCGAAGCCTTTGGGAAGGAAGAATGTGCTGAACGAATGTTGTATTAGGAACAAGGTCCATTGTGCATACCAATGTTGTTGGCCATTGAAATAAGATAATATTTGTAGATTCTAGTTTCTAAGAGAAATTACGAAGATCAATATCCACATAGATAATCCTTATGATTTGTAGATTCTATTGATTTCCAACATTCGCGTATTTCAACGTCTATGGCGATACGGTCAAATGGTCAAATGGATAGACTTCAACGAAGGAAAAGCTCATACCACAATATTTGCTCTCGTTCTATTGAGGAAGTACCTGCCTCCTGCATCTGCCTCCCGCATGGCCCTCCTGCATCGTCCTTCTCTACACCATCGTCCATCTCTTAGGCTTACCTGCACGAATCGTTCTGGGCCTCATTGGACTTGAACAATGGCTGTTCTCTCCCGTTCTTCTTCTTCTTCGCTGTCCTCCCCCTTCCAGTCTGCTTTGCTGTTTTCCTTCTCCTCCCAGCTTTCCACTACAGACATTCACAAGTCGAGTCCTCCCTCTCAAAAATCTTCTACAGACTTTGTGAACGCTTTTCAGGACATGCTAAAGTTTTCCAGCACCACGAATGTCACTCAAAACTACGTTTGCCGTCAGGCTCTCAACTGACACGAATGTCACTCAAAACTACGTTTGCCGTCAGGCACTCAACTGACTACGAGGGTGTGCTCATATATTTCATTCCAAGCTTTCCGTGCCTCCTATTATGCTGACATTCAGATCTCGCACGCGTTTATGATTCTCCAAGTGTATTCCTTTTATCTTTTTCCCATCTCTGTCATTTTGTTCCTTAATTTTACTAAATGAAAAAATGTATAGAAAAAAACCCGCTTAAAAGGATACTATGCAATGTCACATTACAACTGATTGTACGCCAGTAAATGCTGTTAAACGCTTAAAACGCGAGACTAACAGTCAGAAACGAGTTTAACCACCTAATTGGGTTCTTGGGAGTGGAATGGGTCTGTAAAGACAGAGGCCCTATGCTTGTTTCCCAAAATTACGTGACAACACACAATATACCAACACTCAAGATGTCATCAAGAATTGGTATCCCATTCTCATTCTTTACGGTTCGTCATTTTAACTCTATCAGAGTCTACCGAACACATTGTACCAGACTATCAGTATCGTAATACCAAAAATTACCTCAAAACCCTTTTTTCGAATACACACTTCTATAACATTCGGAACAATAATAGTAGTTCAACCTTCACCGAATAGCGCTCACAATCGAACAAACTGAAGACACAGAAGGACTCCACGGTTCCAGACACACACTGCTGAATATTCAGTACGTCACTTAGGAAGACCCTTACTGTAATTTTAATCTTTGTCGTATGAAGATAGACCTCAACACTGCAGACAACACAATACAGATCCGCTAGAAACACTACCACAGCTACACAGACTGCACCAAGCAACTGTCAGAATATTCCAAGAAAGAGTAACACCACGTTACGAGTAATTAACACAACAATCACAATAGAGACTCGCAAACGACTCACTCAGACAACAGTCCGGCGATCTACTTGATGTCGAGGAAACTCACGATAGACAGGTATCGACAGATAACAAAACAGAACAAGAACAATATACTCAGGATTGCTCAATAAACAACACAGTAACGTTCACTCAATCACCCAGACAGACAGTCTGGTGAATCCAACGAACGTCCCCTACGTCTCTTTTCCATTGCTTTATACAAAGATTACAAGGTGTCTGCGTAACATCCTTTCGTGCGTGCGAAAAAAAGATTTAGTTATACAACTTCCAATCCGGCGGTCGATAACACTCTGGCACGCACGGTGGACTCGAACCCGCAGGTTTTACAAAATTACTGTTCTTCTATAATTCTGTCTAAATACATGTTTCTGGCTAATCTGAAGGTTCGGGCAATTTTCTTTTTCAAAGCTTCTAACATCTGTTTGAGAGTATCCGGTTCTACTAATTGTGCATCTACTCTTACAGAACTTAATGCAATAGCTTCGGCCAGCAAAATTTCTGCTTGCGTTTGCAGAAAAGCCTCTTGTAGGTAGAAATCGTTCGATAAGGCCGCATCTCTGGATACTTGCATTTCTTGCACCTATTTTTCCATCTTGATTATTCTTTCCTTCTGATTATCGAGCGGGTTATCTTTTCTGTCGATCTGCTGATTTTGGAATTGAATTGTTCTTGAGTAAGCATCTCTTTCTCTGCGAAGATCTGCTATTACCTTTAGTCGTTGAGCTTCCTCGGTCAATTTTCGTTTTAGAATGTTGTTTACGTCTACAAAATCTATTTTGCATTTCTGGAGTTCTTCAGCTGTTTTCATAGCCAGATCGTGCTATTCTTGGCCTTTTTGTACCACTTCATCTAGCTGTTGTCTTGTTTCTTCTAATAGATTTCCTAAAGCAACTCTTGCATCTTCTTTGTCCTGTATCTCTTGCTTCAACTGGATGATTTCTGTATTTGCATCATTTAGTAACTCGTCTTTCTTTCTGAGCTCAGCCAGTGCCGCATCCCTTTGAGTTGTAATTTCTACCTGTTCGGCCATTCGGGATTGTAACTTCTTCAGTTGTTCTTGTAGGGCTTGATTTTCTACCTTAGCCACCACCAATTCTTCTTGTAGAGGACTAATATCTGCCTCCAGCACATCCACTTTATGTTGGAATTCTTCTCGGATGCTATCAGTGACCTGTTTCATCTGTACTGGTAATTGTTGCGATAGCTGAATTAGCAATTGACCCATATTTGCAAGCTCAAAGATCATGGGAATCGAAGGAAGTGGAAGATGAGGACGAGGTTGAGATGAGGATGTGGTGAGTAGCTGCTCGGAGTTCGGTGGAGAGTAGTTTGGGGATGAGGAAGAAGAGGCAGTGGGTTCTTCGGGAAGAATGGGTGGAGTAGGGATAATTGGGTTGAGTGGAGGTTCCAGTGGGGGAGTGGGGAAAACAGAGTGAGATTCTGTTACCTTTTCTGTGGTTTGTTGTGTGTCAGCGGTGTCGGCAGTTGTGGACTCTACTGCTTTAAGCAGTTCCTCGAAGACTTCTTTGATTATATGTTCTTCATCTCTTTGCTTTTCTTGCTCCGATTGTTGCTGTGATGCTCCTTGTGATGAGCTTGTGTCAGATTCAGTGTGATCTTCCTGTTCTTGTTGTCCTTCTGAAGACTGTGCAGATGATTTGCGCTGCATAGACATTGCGGTGTCATGGAAAGTTTCTTCGTCCTGCTTCTCTTCTTCTTTGTCATCTTCTTTGTTTTTTTTGGCTGACCCCTGGGCTTCACTTTCAGAGGAACTGATTCTGATTCTTTTCCGGCAGAAGAGTTGATTGAGTTCCTCTTTGTCTTCTTCATCGTCCTCCAATAATTGCACAGAATCTTCATGGCATAAGACCGGGCCTCTGGGTGGTGCTTGTGCTGCAAGAATGGCCGGAAAAAGGAAAGAAATAATGTGCGGCAATCTGGACCTTGGCATCCCTCCCTTGTTTACCTGTTTAATTATTGAAACACATTCCTTGTGAATGCGGTGGAAGAAGTAGGATGCAAAATTTATTGGTTCTCTAGCAGCTAAATCAATGGCGGAGTAGAATGGATGGGATATTCCATAAGTACGTTTCTGTAGGTTCAGGATAGCTACTAAGAACTGAAGGGTGGATCTCTCAGGTTCCGGTCGACATAGGATCGTGTATTCATTGGATGAATACCTAGGGAATAACTGATTCATGGTGGCTAATGGCAGATTCGGACCATTCTCTCGACCTTGCGAAGGGAGTCGAAACAACTCAGCGAAAGTTTGGAAGGTGATTACGGTTCAGGAGGGTAGGGAAGTGATAGCCCAACTTTGCTCGTTGGCAGGTGTTTTGGCGATAGCGGCGATGATCTGAGCAAAAAACGGGTGGGATTCCACTGAATGCCACGGAAGTTCAGCGAAATTGGCCAACCCACGTATGCGTAGAAACTCTTCTACCTCGGTAGGGAGTCCATCACAGAAAGCGGCATAGTTTGCTAGAGCTTCCATGGTGCAAACGATGACAGCAAGCACAAAACGCAAAGGCACAGGGTATACACAGTCACACAAATCACGCAAGCACAATAGCGGTTTTCGGCGAAACGGAGAAGGTTAAGTAGATGCGCTGCAGTGGAGAGCAATTAAAAATCACCAATAATCGTTCGTTGTTGAGATGATAACTTCTTAACTTTGGTGTGCATGTATTAGTAGCTGGAAAGGGAAGGGCAGCTGTTGACATAATTAGGTATCAAAACGCAGATATTTACAGACTTATATTATTTTATTAAGCACGCAAAATTAAAAGAAAATAAAAGGAAAGAAAAGGAAACGCAAAAATGCACGGCCAATCCGCGGGACGTTCAGTGTGGATCGGATGCTTGTTGATACGGCCGTAGCTTTGATCCATTTATCACCTTTGGAAGAGGAATTCCGGTCAAAGTAATCAACTGAAAAGTGCCTGGGCCTATCTTTTCAGAAATCCGGTAGGGACCAAACCATCGTAACTTGAATTTGCCAGCAGAGCAATTCGACTTTGCATTGTAAAATATTACAAGTTGTCCCACCGTAAAAACTGGGGTCTTTAGTTCGAGCTTGTCTTAGCTGTACTTCCTGCATAGTTAGAAAACTTTGCCATCGGTGCTTATCCAGTTCTCTGAGTGTATCTAGCCGAAATGATAAAGAATCTTCTGGTATTAATTTCTGAGTGAGAGCCACACGTAAGCTTGGCACAATAATTTCCATGGGTGCTATGGCTTCCACCATAAGCTAGTTTGAAGGGTGTTAGACCTGTTGCTACCTTATAGGTAGTTCGGTATGCCCACAGGACTGCAGGTAACAATTGGTCCCATCTTTTCATTGCTTCCAGAATGAGTTTTCGAAGCATATTCAACAGGGTCTTGTTCGTACTCTCAGCCAAACCATTTGCACGAGGATAATATGGTGAACTGAATTTATGCGTGATCTGAAAAGAATGTGTAAGTACTTTCATTAAATTGTTGACAAAATGAGTGCCTTGATCTGTAACAAGCTCTAAAGGTAATGCAAAATGCGGAAAGACATCTTTCATTAGGCACTTTGCCACCGAAACAGTTGTGGTATATTTTAAAGCCCATGCTTCTGCCCATCTGGTTGCATAGTCTGTACAGGTTAGAATATAACGATTATTCCTGAGTATTGTTGGCGGTGTAATAGGTCCGATAAAGTCTAGAACCCACTTCTGAAAAGGCTCTAATGGCAAGACAGGTCGTAGAGGGAAAAGATGACATTGCAGGGTCTGTCTAGATCTCTGACAACTATCACATTGTTTGACAAACTGTGATACATCCCTGTACATAGTAGGCCACTAAAGTCCACTTTGCAGAATTTTCCGGTGCGTTAAATCTGCTGCAAAGTGTCCACCGGAAGGAATTGAGTGAGCCAGAATAATGACTGAGTTAACTTCGTGTGGAGGAATACAACGAAGTAAAACTCCAGTGTGATCCATATAGTATAATTCCCCAGCAGTTAACCAAAATTTGCGACTGTACATTGCAATCTTCCTACGTATTGCAGTAGAAGTCTGAGAAGGGAGGCATCCATCAGTAAGAAAGGTCAATATCTGATCATAGTATGTAGATGGCATAGGTGGGTCTGCAATTTCATCATTAATCGGTTCAGAAACATAAATTGCCGGTGTTGTGTCATCTACACCGACCGGAGCTTCACCGGAATCTAAGCGAGAAAGGAAATCTGCTAAGGCATGTGAACTGCCAGGCCAATGAATAACTTCGTAATCAAATTCTTGTAAAAGCAGAACCCAACGTGCTAATCGGCCACCTAAATGCTGTTGCCGAACTAAATAAACAAGTGTAGCATGATCTACATGAAAAGTGAATTTACGGCCAAGTAAATAATGCCTAAATTTCTTGACAGAGTATACTAAACCCAAACATTCCCTTTCAGTTATAGAGTAATTCTTTTCCACAGGGGCAAGCCTTCGACTTGCATAGTATACTGGCCTGAACCACTTATTCGTTTGTTGCATTAATACGCTTCAAATTGCTATATCTGAAGCATCAACAAATACATGAAATGGGCGATCCCAGTCAGAAGGCTGTAAGATTGGAACCTGTGTTAGTAATCCTTTTAGACGATCAAAAGCAATTTGACATTCTTGAGTCCACTCAAATTGTCGAGGAGTCTTGGTTATCAATCGGTTCAGTGGTATTGCCGAATGAGCAAGCCATCGTAAGTGTCGGCCATGCCATCTTACTTGGCCCATGAAGTGCATTACTTCCTTGGGTGTAGTGGGTATAGGTGCTTCTAACACAGCTGTGATTTTATCTGGATCCACCTGTATACCCTGTGCAGATACAATGTGGCCAAGTAGCTTTCCACATGAAACCGCAAACACATATTTGTTTGGGTTCAAACAGAGTTTGTATTCTCTGCACTTTTCAAAGCAGCACCGTAAATGGAACAAGTGTGCTATCATCTTACCGAAAATCAAAAAATCATCAAGATATACTTGCATAAAAGAGGTAAGGTAAGGAGAAAATATTTCCTGCATACACCTTTGGAATGTACTAGGGACATTTCTTAATCCAAACCACATAACAGTACAAGCAAAAACACCCCAATTGGTAATGAAAGCGGTCTTTGGTATATCCTGTTCAGCCATTCTAACTTGATTATACCAACCGTATCCATCTAAGAATGAATACATTTCATGTCCTGCTACTCTATCAAGCATTGTGTCAAGAAAAGGTAGCGGAAATGGATCAGGCACCGTAGCTGCGTTCAGTTTCCGGTAATCTACACATATTCGTAGCTGCTTATTCTTTTTAGGCACAATAACAACTGGTGAGATCCATTCAGCATGCTCTACTGGTACAATAAATCCAACCTTTAATAACCTATCCAGCTCTGCCTTTACCTGTGTTGCATAATTCGGATTCATCCGGTAGCTGGGTTGTTTGTTTGGTTTTGCTTTCGGCTTCAGCATGACCTTGTGTTGATAAATGCGGGGATCCAAACCCTTCATATCTTTGTAATCCCATGCAAAGACGTCCGAGAACTCTCGGAGTAGCTGGATTAGGTCTGCTTGAAATGTTTCCGGTAAGTTTTCTTTTATCTTGATAGGACGCGGATGGTCTTCATCTCCTAAATTACAAGTGATCAACTGATCCTCTGGAACATAAAATTGTCGGGGCTTCTCTGTATCGTCAGCTGGCTTAAAAAGTTGTTATAGTTGAGCTTCATCTATAGCAGCAGTATCTTCCTTCTTATCTTCTTATGTTACAGGCATCACCGTACAAACTACGGGATTCCAATTATCTACAACAGATTGTAGATCAACAGTTCCTAGGGAGATCAAGTCAATATTATTCTTTAAAAACTGTTCTTCTTCATCATCTGACAGACCATCTAACATATGAACCGGTTCTGCAAAATACGGTCTAGCATGCAATTCGCAAGGCTGTATAGCATCTAATTTTACAACATATTTACGATTGTTGTCTTTGAAAGTGAGTTCCTGTGCAGACCAATCTTGTATAACCTTAGCTTGCTTCAACCAAGGATGGCCAAAAAGAAGATTATAATCAAGGGTGGATTCCGATAATTCTAGGACGACAAAAGTCATCTTAAATGTGGTACCCTGCAAAGTTATTGGTACATTTTGGACAAGTCCTACTGGATGGACTCTTGACTGGTCAGCCATTCTGACAAAGAACTGAACTGGTTCGATTTCAGTCCATCCTAACTTCTTACACAGTGCAGCAGTAGCAATGTTGACTCCAGATCCTCCATCAATTAGTACCTGTGTAATTTTATGATTTTTATACCATACCGTAATTAAAGGAACCGAATGATCGACCGTAGAATCAGGTTCCGGTTGCACTGTCGCTGTGGCTGGAATGCAAGAAGGTACAGGACTGAACTGTTGTTGGAATTGCTGCCGAACTCCTGGTACTAGTGTAAGTAATTGGCCAAGAGGAAGAGTAATGGACGCTTTAGAAAAAATTTCCCAGGCCTTATGTGATTGAATTGTGTTTTCCACAGATTCTAAAGATGATGTACCGACTGAAGATGATGTATCTGCTGAAGATGATGTGCCTGCTACTGAATTAGAATCTTGTTTTTGTGTTCCTTCCTTGGTTAGCGGAGCGTGGGTCACCGGAATAGGATCTGGAAACACTGGAGGTTCGGCGGTGGTCCATTGACTGGCCTTATCATACATCCTTTGTTGTTCACGTATGCTTGGTTCAAATACTTCTGCTACTGGTTGCAGATGCTTACCGGATTGGGTGTGAATTACTGCAGGTTGCATTTCTACTGGTGTGATTTGTACCATATTAGTCATTGGGTTGTGATGTTCTTTCTTCCTCTGATCATACTCAGCTACATCCTTACAAAATTTTCTAATGTGACCAAATTCACCACAAAAATGACAGTGCGGTGGTGGCAAATTGGGATTTTCCTGTGCTAGTCCGGCTTGCCAGCGGTTTGCATTGTAGTTATTATTTCTCTATCCTCTATAATTTCGATAACCTTGTTGCTAGTTGTTTCTCATTTGCGGAGGTACATAGTGATTGGCTGGCTGTCCTGGTTCCTGTATAATTGCATTCACTGTTGCGGTTCCCTGCACTTTGGCATTGTATGCACAGTTTTCGGTGGTATGTCCAGTCGTGTTGCAGATAGCGCAAAACAACTGATTAAGTGCACAAGTGGCACTAGTGTGCCCTGAATTCTTGCATGTGGCGCAGAACATTTGTCTGGTCGGATCTTCTGCAACATTTTTATTTGCCTTTAACCATTCCAAGTCTTCTGTAAATCCTCCAACCTTGTTCTCAAGCTGCAAAGCCATTGCGATAACTGCATCTAGTGTCATAGCTCCTACACAACATATGATCATTATCTGTTTAAGTTGCGGAGTCAATCCATTGATATTCTTAGGTGCCGAACTGATTAATATCATATTCTATAAGCCATCTGCCTGCTTCATTAACCAATGTAGACTGGAAGACAATAGCCTTATACGCCGGATCAGGTGGATGGTTGAGCACTGCGTAACTTATCTCAAATGTGCGTACATGAGCATCTGGGTCATCTCCTGGAAATCCACCGAATTTAGTGTACATTACTCCTATGGGAGTCGGCTGGGGTGGAAATAACTATTGCTGCTACTGTTGTTGTTGTTCTTATTGTTGTTGTTGTTGTTGTTGTTGTTGTTGCCCACTCATCGTGCTGACGGTGGTATTGGGACAATCTGCTGTATCCCCAGGCTGAATATCTGAACCGTCAGAATCTGTATCTTCAGCTTGTGCACTCTTCGGCTCGATAATATTGTTCAGTTATTTTCGGATCTCAGCTTCGAACACGCTACCTTCCTTCTTGATATCAAATGTAGGAAAGCTTACTCCAAATAGCGGTGACTGGACTGAAGATTCACCAAGAAATGGTAAACCGTCACCGGAACACTGTGAATTCTCAGCAACTTGTACCGAAATAACACCGGAAGGTGTCGATTTTTCACCAAAACAAAGTGCTCCTTCTCCTTCACTGGTTTCTTTGGCCAAGACGTTTCTTTTTGTAAACAAGTTTGAATATTTACCTAATGGTGTTAAACTAACTTCATGGTGCGTCCTGGTAGATTCTGGAGTTACTATATCTTCGACAGACAGTGACGAAATCGCAGCGGAATCTGCCAGAGATTTAGTTCGTTCCACCGGAATATGACCGGAATCCTTACTAACGTTCTTTACTTTCTTGACAACTGGGTTAGACCTATCTGCGCTTTTACCTCCTGGAGGCGTCCTTAGCAAATTAGGTACCCTAGGATGGCGGTTCTTTGGATACTTTTCACCGGATCGAGTAACCGGCATGTATCATCTTTTGGTACTAATCGCGTACTATTACTGTCGATTTACAATTTACAATCACGTTTCCATAACTGATTTGCAACAATCTGATCTGTTGCCACCTTCCCACAGACATTGTGAGACTCAACATTGATTCTTACTTCCGAATAGTATGTGTGTGTTTGTGTATGATTGTGAGTTAGAATCTATTGTGATTGTTTGAATCGACATTGATTCTCACATCACAGTAGTATGTTTATGCATATCCTCATAGACGTTGAAATACGCGAATGATATAATTGATAGAATTCGAAAAGAATTGAATTAACATCTTTTTTTTTTTTAAAGGAAGTTCGGCCTTTGCCTATTCTCACTTACTTTAATTAAAATTAAGAAGAAAAATTACAAGTGAATGGGACTAGTGCCCATGGGACCCCCCAAATCCCACAATGCAGGGGACACGTTCGGTAACCTAGAGGGCATTTCAAATGAGGCATACAAATCTGTCATCTCCCTCATGCGGGATCCATTTGGGTTTCAACTTGTTATCAACGAGGAGATAAATGCAGTGGTGCCTAAACGTTGGAGATCTCTTATCTCGGGAGATTCTTTTACTTAGAAGAAACAAGGATTTCTCAATCAACCATTCCTTTGGGGTTTGTCCAAAGTTGACAACACATCGTTCCATCCAAATCTTCCAAAGAGTCTCACTCTTGATGGCATTCCACAGCCTTGATGAGTAGCCAACGATCTCACCCAGGAGCACTTGTTGCCAATTGATTTGGTTCGTGAGTCTCAAAACTCGTGTCAAGTGATGCCAGATAACACGGGACTTGGGGCAATCAAAGAAAAGGTGAACTAAATCTTCGGTGAATTGATGGCACCGCTTGCACCATGGAGGCACACCACAAATTTTGTTGCCCCTTGCATTATACCAGACACCCTTATGCAAGATCTGCCACATGAGAACAGACTTTTTAATCTCAATTACGAGGTGCCAAATAGACATGAACTTTAGTTCCCATCGAAGTTTGGTCCAAGAAAGGCACCACATCTTGTTAAGAGTGTGATGACCATCTAAGTTCTCTTTGAAGTTGGGAATTCTGGATAGTTTCTTACCATTGCTCCATTTGAGGCCCTGCAGGCAAGGAGGATCCTTTCGTAGAGAAGGTGGGTAGTTGAGCAGTCCCATGCTAAACACGTGTCTTGAAGAAGAGTCCATTCCTCAAGGGTAACTCTATGTCTCGGGTCTAAGTCTTCAAACCTGACCACTGGTCGGTCTCTTGTTTCCAGAGCTGTTTCCATTGTTTGAACCACTTGTTCCATAGCCGCTTAGCAGTTTGGAGGTTCCAAGACTCCACCCCCTAATGCCGATGATTGGGAACGAGATAGAGTTATTTTGTCTTATCCGAGCTGCCCACTTCGAGTCATCACTGATTCTGATGAATTGTTTGGCCTTGTTCCAACTCTTCCATAAGGAACACACGAGGCTAGAGCCTTTAGGGGACATCGGGTGGGGGGAGAACAAAAGCGTGAGGATCCCAATGTCCCTCCAACCAAGAAGACCAACTAAGGTAAGGTCTTTCAGGTTTCTGAAGATCAATTTAGCCCAAGAGGACTCACTATTGCTCCAAACCTTGATAAACCACTTTGCCACCAACTTGTCAGCCAATCCAGTGATATCCAATATACCCAAGCCTCCCGAGTCTTTCGAGCTAATGCAAGTTTCCCATTTGATTTTGGGAATCCCCCTCCTATTGGGGTCCCCAGTCCGTAGGAAGTTTCTAGAGATTCTTTCCACTTTGGCCAATTCTTTCTCCTTAGGTCTCCAACACGAGATAAAATAAATTAACATCTTCAATGTTACTTGTCGAGAATCACAATGTATTTATAGATATTTGGAAATCGATCGGCTCTACGGATATGAGTTTTCTTCCATTTCCCTTCATATACAAATCACAAGGATTAGCTATGTGGATATTGATTTTTGTAATTTCTCTTTGAATGTAGAATCTACAAAGATCACCTTTTTTAAATGGCCAACATTGGTATGCCCATACAAGATTTCTATTCTATTTTCTCATTCCTACATTTGCATTGCTATGGCTCTCTCTCTCTCTCTAGAGAGAGATTATATGCAGCTACCATGGTCGTATAACGTAATAATTCAATGAATGTGAATATTGATTCGCTTTAGCAACTTATAAACTCCCATAATTGGTATCATAGTAGGTCATTGCTTCGTGGTGTGCAGCTCAAAAATTGACTTGAGCTCATTTCAGCTCCTATGCACTATTGGATCTATTGGATCGACTATGTAGTTTATTTTCTCCTTTTGTGCAAAAAATGCATACATTTCTCATAGGAATAGAAAGGTTATTATGAAGGGATTCATGAGAATCATTCGTGCGGAGATTTCGGAAATCATGGAAGAGCTATGTGTATCGACTTGAAGGATGTGTATACACATGAGTAGAGTTCAATCATCATCTCGAGGTAATTTGCTATGCCACCATCCTAGAGAGAGAGAGAGAGAGTTGAGTGAATTCTTTCTCCTCAGCCATGCGCATTTATGGAGGTGTGTGTGTGTGTTTGGGAGAGAGCGAGAGAGAGGGTTCACTCTTCTTCTCTGGAGAATACACAAGTGCCTTTATACGCTAGATTTGTGAGCAAGTTCTCGTTTACGGGACAGTTTTCCGACCTTCAAACTATAAGCAAGCCGACATACGAGTCGAATGGGGGAGAAATAGTGCCAAAGCCCCAATAAGCGACAGTATAAGCGTCAGTAAAAGCCATGGTATGCCCTTGGGCAAAATAGTCGGTATAAGCATCGGTATGTGCCTAGGAATACCGACGCTTATACCGTCACCTATACCGACAACCATATCTGCAAAATTCTTATTGGGCAGAGTGTGTTGTCTCTTGCTACAGCAACATTCCCATGCTCTTGTGTAGCAAAAGACAATACATTCTGCCCAAGAAAAACCTGTGTGCATGTGACATGTATGACAGGCAACATCAACAATGTACTATCAAATACAAAAGACATGAGAGAATTAAATCATGAACCATGTACAAAGAAATGAGACACATTGACATGATATTTATGAACAACAACTAGAACACATGTATATGTGTGTATGCCTATGTATATACATGTGTATGTGTATATGTATTATGTGTGTCTATTTGTATATGTGTAAATATTTGTATGCAGGTGTAAAAACCCTAAAACCCTAATCCCAAAGACCTAGACCTAAAACATGTGTATGTGTGTGTTCTTGTGTATATATATGTGGATGTGAATATATATATGTGTATGTGTGTGTACGCATATGTGTATGTATGTAAAAACCCTAAAACCCGAACCTTCAGATTAGCCAGAAACATGTATTTAGACAGAATTATAGAAGAACAGTAATTTTGTAAAACCTGCGGGTTCGAGTCCACCGTGCGTGCCAGAGTGTTATCGACCGCCGGATTGGAAGTTGTATAACTAAATCTTTTTTTCGCACGCACGAAAGGTTGTTACGCAGACACCTTGTAATCTTTGTATAAAGCAATGGAAAAGAGACGCAGGGGACGTTCGTTGGATTCACCAGACTGTCTGTCTGGGTGATTGAGTGAACGTTACTGTGTTGTTTATTGAGCAATCCTGAGTATATTGTTCTTGTTCTGTTTTGTTATCTGTCGATACCTGTCTATCGTGAGTTTCCTCGACATCAAGTAGATCGCCGGACTGTTGTCTGAGTGAGTCGTTTGCGAGTCACTATTGTGATTGTTGTGTTAATTACTCGTAACGTGGTGTTACTCTTTCTTGGAATATTCTGACAGTTGCTTGGTGCAGTCTGTGTAGCTGTGGTAGTGTTTCTAGCGGATCTGTATTGTGTTGTCTGCAGTGTTGAGGTCTATCTTCATACGACAAAGATTAAAATTACAGTAAGGGTCTTCCTAAGTGACGTACTGAATATTCAGCAGTGTGTGTCTGGAACCGTGGAGTCCTTCTGTGTCTTCAGTTTGTTCGATTGTGAGCGCTATTCGGTGAAGGTTGAACTACTATTATTGTTCCGAATGTTATAGAAGTGTGTATTCGAAAAAAGGGTTTTGAGGTAATTTTTGGTATTACGATACTGATAGTCTGGTACAATGTGTTCGGTAGACTCTGATAGAGTTAAAATGACGAACCGTAAAGAATGAGAATGGGATACCAATTCTTGATGACATCTTGAGTGTTGGTATATTGTGTGTTGTCACGTAATTTTGGGAAACAAGCATAGGGCCTCTGTCTTTACAGACCCATTCCACTCCCAAGAACCCAATTAGGTGGTTAAACTCGTTTCTGACTGTTAGTCTCGCGTTTTAAGCGTTTAACAGCATTTACTGGCGTACAATCAGTTGTAATGTGACATTGCATAGTATCCTTTTAAGCGGGTTTTTTTCTATACATTTTTTCATTTAGTAAAATTAAGGAACAAAATGACAGAGATGGGAAAAAGATAAAAGGAATACACTTGGAGAATCATAAACGCGTGCGAGATCTGAATGTCAGCATAATAGGAGGCACGGAAAGCTTGGAATGAAATATATGAGCACACCCTCGTAGTCAGTTGAGTGCCTGACGGCAAACGTAGTTTTGAGTGACATTCGTGTCAGTTGAGAGCCTGACGGCAAACGTAGTTTTGAGTGACATTCGTGGTGCTGGAAAACTTTAGCATGTCCTGAAAAGCGTTCACAAAGTCTGTAGAAGATTTTTGAGAGGGAGGACTCGACTTGTGAATGTCTGTAGTGGAAAGCTGGGAGGAGAAGGAAAACAGCAAAGCAGACTGGAAGGGGGAGGACAGCGAAGAAGAAGAAGAACGGGAGAGAACAGCCATTGTTCAAGTCCAATGAGGCCCAGAACGATTCGTGCAGGTAAGCCTAAGAGATGGACGATGGTGTAGAGAAGGACGATGCAGGAGGGCCATGCGGGAGGCAGATGCAGGAGGCAGGTACTTCCTCAATAGAACGAGAGCAAATATTGTGGTATGAGCTTTTCCTTCGTTGAAGTCTATCCATTTGACCATTTGACCGTATCGCCATAGACGTTGAAATACGCGAATGTTGGAAATCAATAGAATCTACAAATCATAAGGATTATCTATGTGGATATTGATCTTCGTAATTTCTCTTAGAAACTAGAATCTACAAATATTATCTTATTTCAATGGCCAACAACATTGGTATGCACAATGGACCTTGTTCCTAATACAACATTCGTTCAGCACATTCTTCCTTCCCAAAGGCTTCGGCTGAATTCTACATACCTTGTATACAATCGGTAGAAGCACTTTCTTTAACTTGTCAAAGTGCTTGGAGAGCTTCCTCTAATGCCTGAGTTGGTTATCTTAGGTTTCCATATTTTGGTGGTGATGTGGTAATTGCTATGACACCTATTTCCCCACCTTGTATATATATCATAACCCTAAAGAGTCACTTATCTTAGAGTCACTTATCTTGGTACATTATCTAGATAGTAACAAACGCTATGTCGTGCTCCCAAGCATCTTCTCTTTCTCAGCTTGTTTCTTTGATTTGTTGATCCCTAAACTCTAATAACTGGTATCGTGCAAGGTCATTGCTTCCTGGTGTGCATCTTTCGCACACCTTTGGCCACTATCTCAGATCATTATGAGATTGGTCAGTAGACTCTCAGTGGTGAGTTCTTAAAAAGAAATATTTTATGATATTTTTATGCAACTCACGAATTCAGTTGGGGGCTCATTTCAGCCTCTAAATGCGATATTGTGCTGACTATGTAGGCAATTTTGTCATTTTGTGCATAACATACATACAATTTTCATTTCATTAGTACAAGCATGTCCAAGTCTACTATAGGATTATAAGAGATCCATTCAGTATTTTTATTGAACGTTTTTGAGAAAGAATCAAAATTCTACATCAAGGTATAGTCATTGTCCATAGATCAAAAATGTGTTTTGCATGATGAATATCGATGATAAGTTGGATGTAGTTCCAAGTATCGATTATGGACATACATGACGCAACATATATTGGTTGCAAAGGGATTATGCAATATTATATAGGGTGTTCGAATATATCATAATATAGCTATAGATGTTTAAAATGTAGGTGATGTAGGTGGTGTTCAGGATGTTGCATGTTCAAGTTCTCATGTAGTTCCCATCTCAAGATCTCTTCCAACTCCAAATTTGATGATATTAATACTCCACCAACATCCTCAACTATTGTACAGAAATTTTGATGGGATGGAAGAGATGCACAACAAGGGATCCTATTATTCCTCATTTGTCCTCATGCAAAACAAATAAGAATGCTTGGGATACTCATGGAACACAACGTTGGGCAAGAAATGAGGGTTGTGTTGCTTACACTTGGTGTTTTTAGGCATTGCTAATAACTTTGGGTGTGGAACAAGCACAATTTGTCAAATTTTACACTCTTTCTCTTAATCAATAGGCATATAGAAAATTAAGAATGGGCATTTACTACACAACAAAATTATGCTCCACCAACGCATGATCATTGTATGTGCGTTGTGACTCAGATGTTTTGACTTACTATGCAAAATATCAAGGGACACATTACTAGATCCATCTATTCTACCACATGGACAAGCACAACTTGTCAAATTCTACACTCTTTTTCTTTAGCAATAGACATATAGAAAATGAAGAATGGGCATTTACTACACAATAAAATTATGGTCTATCAATGCATGATCATTGTATGTGAGTTGTGACTAAGATGTTTAGACTTACGATGCAAAATATTAGATGACACATTATTAGATCCATCTATTGTACTAGATTCACCTTGTCCACTCTTTCTTGACATATCTAAACAAATGTGAGTACACATATCGTGATTATTCTCAAAAAAAGTTTGTGATACTTGAATAGACATCTCAAGAGCTTCTTATGTTGTCATTGATACATCTACTCATTCTTTCTCTACAATTTGACTACTTCTAAAGTACTACAAAATATTCATGTTTTTAAATCTTTTTGATGTGATACCTTGAGCCACATACTTATTTTCATAAATAGAAAAATGTACCCATATGTCACTATTTGTATCCTAAGACATAACTATTTGTATCCTAAAACATGTTGCGTGTACTAAAAAGATGCTCTTTATTCCGAGTTGCATTTCCTTCATAGAAATATCCACACCATTAGCATTGTAATATGGAGACTGTTCTACCCATGAATTGTCGCATATGAAAATTCTTTCCCCATTCTCATAATTGTTGCTTTTATGAAGAACTCTATATCTACAAAAAATTAAACATAAATCCATATCCAAGAAATATCTACAAAAAGGAAAACATATATCTAATTTTAAGATACACATTCCACAAAATGTATAACTTAAAATATATGAAAATTATTTTGAGTATCTCTTTTAAAGCTTTCAACTTTATTAATCCTTCTATGTATCTATCTATCTATTTACATTTCTGTCTCTTTATATAATCAATTACTTATCAATGTTGTAAATCAAATTATCACAATAGCTTTGAGATCACAATCATTCTTGACTCATAATCATACACACATAAATAGAGACATACAAATACACAGTAAGAATCAATGTTGAGTTAGGCAATTGCAACATATATTAACTCACAAGTATACATGCGCATACACATACACATACTATTGTGAAGTAATAATTGATGTTGAGTTAGACAATCACAATAGACTTTAACTCACAATCATACACACATATGCATATGCATATTATTGTGAAGTGAAAATCAATGTTGATTCAAACAACCACAATAGATTTTAACTCACAATCATACACAAACATACACATACTGTTTGGAAGTAAGAATCAATGTTTAGTCTTATAACTATAATAGTTTTTTACTCACAATCATACACACATACAAATACACATACTATGCTGAAGTAAGAATCAATGTTGATTCAGATAATCACAATATATTTTAACTCACAATCATACACTCACATAGAATTTCTTGCAAAGGGGTTGTGGATACCTTTGTGGGAACTTCACATGTTGGATATCTAACATGTAGACTGGTTGAAGTAGTCCAACATATTGTGTTATGCAATTGGGATTGTGGAATCGTTAGAAGTACTACTTTATTGAATATTAGTGACCAAAAACAAGCATTCGTTACAACAATATCATATCAAAGATTGATTGGATGTGTATTAGCACATCATGTCCATTGGAATGTCAGATGTGTTCCCACCCATAATTAAGATATCACTGATAGACTTGCTAATAACTTGGTAGCATCGTTGCAACCAATACATTTAAGATCCCCATTGACATGAAAAATTGTTTATTGGGTTTTTCAGTTTTGTGATGGATGGAACATTCCTTAAAATTGATAAGAAGGTGAACTTTGGAGGTACCTAATACAAAAGTTTCCTTACAACTTATGTTTCTTAGCTCCATGTGAAAATACATATCCCATACTCTACATTTTCCGCCAAATTTGCTTACCCGAACCCCTTCTTTTCTTCCTTCCTAATTAGAGTTTTTACAAAATTTGAAACTAGTCACTACTCACAATTGGGGCTTTGGCACTATTTCTCCCCCATTAGACTCGTGTGTCGGCTTGCATATAGTTTTAAGGTCGGAAAAATATCCCATAAACAAGAACTTGCTCACGAATCTAGCGTATAAAGGCACATGTGTATTCTCCTTATCTATGAAGAGCCTCTCTCTGTCTCCCTCAAACACACACACACACCTCCACAAATGTGCATGGCTGAGGAGAAAGAATTCACTGTACTATCTCTCTGTATACGATGGTGGCATACCAAATTACCTCGAGATGATGATTGAACTCTACTCTGATACCAATATTGTGTGATGACGGAAACCATTCGTTTACCATAGCCCCTCCATGATAGCCCATGTGTAGACACATCCTTCAAGCCGATGCACATAGTTCTTGCATGATTTCACCTCCCAACCTCATCCGAAATCTCCTCACGAATGAGTCTCATGAATCCCTTCGCAGTAACCTTTCTATTGCTATAGAAAACGTGAAATGCTTCTACTAGCGAATGAAAAATGTATGTATTTTTTGCACAAAAGGACAAAATTAACTACATAGTCGATCCAATAGTGCATAGGAGCTGAAATGAGCTCAAGTCAATTTTTGAGCTGCAGTACGAAAATCTCCTAAGAGATTGATTACACTTGAAGAAATCACCACTAAGAGTATACTCACAAATCTTATAAGGATCTGATACATTGGGCGAAGGTGTGCCAGTGATGCACACCACGAAGCAATATTCACGTTCATTGAATTATTAAGTTATACATATCCCATACTCTACATTTTCCCCCAAGTTTGGTTACCCAAAACCCTTCTTTTCTTCCTCCCTAATTAGAGGTTTTACAAAATTTGAAATTAGTCACT
This sequence comes from Ceratopteris richardii, assembly GCA_020310875.1. Classification (NCBI taxonomy): domain Eukaryota; kingdom Viridiplantae; phylum Streptophyta; class Polypodiopsida; order Polypodiales; family Pteridaceae; genus Ceratopteris; species Ceratopteris richardii. Next base: position 26,467,437 of record CM035406.1, read on the forward strand.
ACCCAAAATTGGGGCTTTGTCACTATTTCTCCCCCATTGGACTCGTGTGTCGGCTTGCATATAGTTAGAAGGTCGGAAAACTATCCCACAAACGAGAACTTGCTCACAAATCTAGCGTATAAACGCACTTGTGTATTCTCCATATCTATGAAGAGATGGAGAGTGAACCTCTCTCTCTCTCTCTCTCTCTCTCTCTCTCAAACACACACACACACCTCCACAAATCCGCATGGCTGAGGAGAAAGAATTCACTCAACTATGTCAGATCATTATGACATCGGTGATTAGACTCTCAGCGATGAGTTCTACAAAATAAATATTTTATGAGATTTTTATGCAACTCACGAATTCAGTTGGGCTCATTTCAGCCTCTGCATGGGATATTGTGCTGACTATGTAGGCAATTTACAAAATAAATATTTTATGAGATTTTTATGCAACTCACGAATTCAGTTGGGCTCATTTCAGCCTCTGCATGGGATATTGTGCTGACTATGTAGGCAATTTTGTCATTTTCTGCATAACATACATACAATTTTCATTTCATTAGTACAAGCATCTCCAAGTCTACTATAGGTTTACAAAAGATCCATTAAGTATTTTTCTTGAGCGTTTTTGAGAAAGAATCAAAATTCTACATCAAGGTATACTCATTGTCCATCGATCAAAAATGTGTTTTGCATGATCACTATTGATGATAAGTTGGATGGAGTTCCAAGTATCGATTATGGGCATACATGATGCAACATATATTGGTTCCAACGGGATATGGAATATTATATAGGGTGTTCGAATATATCATGATATAGCTATAGATGTTTAAAATGTAGGTGATATAGCTGGTGTTCAGGATGTTGCATGTTCAAGTTCTCATGTAGTTCCCATTTCAAGCTCTCTTGCAACTCCAAATTTGATGATATTAGTACTCCACCAACATCCTCCTCTATTGTACAACAATTTTGATGGGATGGAGGAGATGCACAACAAGGGATCCTATGATTCCTCATTTGTCCTCATGCAAAACAAATAAGAATGCTTGGGATACTCATGAAACACAACGTTGGGCAAGAAATGAGGGTTGTGTTGCTTACACTTGGTGTTTTTAGGCATTGCTAATAACTTAAGTGTGGAACAAGCACAACTTGTCAAATTTTACACTCTTTTTCTTAAGCAATAGGCATATAGAAAATGAAGAATGGGCATTTACTACACAATAAAATTATGCTCCACCAATGCATGATCATTGTATGTGCGTTGTGAGTCAGATGTTTTGACTTACTATGCAAAATATCAAGGGAGAGATTACTAGATCCATCTATTCTACCAGATGGACAAGCACAACTTGTCAAATTCTACGCTCTTTTTCTTAAGCAATAGACATATAGAACATGAAGAATGGGCATTTACTACACAATAAAATTATGATCCACGAATGCATGATCATTCTATGTGAGTTGTGACTCAGATGTCTTGACTTACTATGCGAAATATTAGACGAGACATTACTAGATCCATTAATTATTCTACTAGATTCACCTTGTCCACTCTTTCTTGACATATCTAGACAAAGTTGAGTACACATATCGTGATTATTCTCAAAAAGAGTTCGTGATACTTGAATAGACATGTCAAGAGCTTCTTATGTTGTCATTGATACATCTATTCATTCTTGCTCTACAATTTGACTACTTCAAAAGTACTACAAAATATTCATGTTTTTAAATCTTTTTGATGTGATACCTTGAGCTACATACTTATTTTCATAAATTGCAAAATGTACCCATATGTCACTATTTGTTTCCTAAAACATCACTATTTGTATCCTAAAACATCACTATTTGTATCCTAAAACATGTTGCCTATACCAAAAAGATGCTCTTTATTCCGAGTTGCATTTCCTTCATAGCAATGTCCACACTATTACACTACAACATATCAAGCGTATACCGAGGCTTCTACCGAGGAAAATGAACGGGCGCGATTTTGCCCTGACGTCGATGTAAGGGTCGGTCTAGGCGTCGAAAACAAAGTGCCAGTATAAGCGTCGATATAAGCATCGGTATGAGCGTTGTTATAAGCATTGGTATAAGCATCGGTATATGCATCGGTATAAGCCTTGGTATAAGCGACAGTATAAGCGTCAGTAAAAGCCATGGTATGCCCTTGGGCAAAATAGTCGTTATAAGCATCGGTATGTGCCTAGGAATACCGACGCTTATACCGTCACCTATACCGACAACCATATCTGCAAAATTCTTATTGGGCAGAGTGTGTTGTCTCTTGCTACAGCAACATTCCCATGCTCTTGTGTAGCAAAAGACAATACATTCTGCCCAAGAAAAACCTGTGTGCATGTGACATGTATGACAGGCAACATCAACAATGTACTA